>JAVJIF010002374.1:0-92500 GCA_038442645.1 Agave tequilana | reverse complement strand
TTCTCCCTATCATACCCTGCATGAATTAGGATATTAGGATAAGTTATTTGCAATATTCATTACAGAATATCTGTAGGAATGTAATAATATTTATGCAATATATGTGTCCAAACACATCCCCACACTGATCTTTTGCTCGTCCTTGAGCAAAATAAAGAGAAAAGAAAAACTAAACTGACAAAATCTAATTCAATTTCGTAGAAATCACGGTTGCACTTAACACCTGCAACAAGCCGTTAAACCTCTAGGTTACTCCTAGAGGACGAGTTTTGTCTTGTGAGGGTTTTCAGTGAATTGCACCCACAAAATTCACGAAGAAAAAGAAATGAATTGCTAGTATTTTTTTTTAAAATGCATTTTGAAAAGGAAAAAAATATTTGAAGTACTAATGTAAATCTCAAGTAATCTATAAGTCATAGGATTATCAAAACTTAGTCATTCCTAAACTTAGTCTTTATTCAAAAACTTGTTTTCAATCAAGATAAGAATTAAAAATGTATTTCTCATCTAGTCTCTTATTTTACCCTAAGTTATATGCACCTTCTGACCGTGAAATTTTGGCTTAGGATTCTTTAACTCTAACTCTTATGCCTTATTATTTTCTTTTATTTTTTCTTTTTTATTTATAGCGGTAATATCTCTTAGCTCTATTAGGCTTTTTAATTCGCCCATGTAACGAGCCTTAGTCGGTGACTCCCAAACCGGATAGTTTTAGTGTATCGGGCGAGAAAACACCCCAAGGACTTAGGAGTCGAGCAAATAAGGCCACAAAATTAAGGATTTTATTTATATGAACCACTTTTAGGCGTGAATACTTATGCTTTATGAGGCACAGATACCTAGCTTAATCAAAGAATATTTTTTGATATATGTATATATATATATTTTATATAAGGCATAAGAATCTTTGTTTTAGAACCCTAAGTGTGTAAGTGTATAAAGTATGCACATTTCATCAAGGTAAAAATTAAGACTAAATTACTTTTTCAATTTTTCTTCCTAACCTCAAAATCAACAAATAATTTTATTTTTTGACCAAGTGTATGAAATCCTAATTATGATCATCTTATTCCTTAAAATTAACTTAATTTTTTACAAAAATAAGTCAAAGTATTATTTTCCATTTCAAAAAGTTTTAAAGAAAGAATTTTTTTTTTAAAATTAGTGAAGTTAGCATGTTAGTAAACCCTCCACCCACACCTAACTCATACATTGTCCTCAATGCATGAATGAAATGCAATAATACATGAAAAGGAGAAAAGGGAAGGAAAATTGTCATCTCAAGGTGGTGGTTCTGGTGATGGTCTCAATGGGCCAAGCGTTTCTGCCCAATCAAGATATTGTGAATTTTCATGGAACCTACCTTTTATTTTCTCTTCTTATTAGCATTTTTATACTCCCATATATGAATAGGATCATGCAAGATCCTAACATGAAATTTTTTTTGGGTTATATGACCAATCTTGGGATATCATCACAGAGTCATATTGATCTAAACCTTGGTTCAACAGTGGAATGTGATTTTGTGAAA
Source organism: Agave tequilana (assembly GCA_038442645.1). Lineage (NCBI taxonomy): Eukaryota > Viridiplantae > Streptophyta > Magnoliopsida > Asparagales > Asparagaceae > Agave > Agave tequilana. The sequence goes on along the minus strand of JAVJIF010002374.1, from coordinate 90,969 downwards.
AGGATGATTTTGGCTCAACAATGAAAGGAATAGGAACCGATACTGACTCGGGTATAAAACTCAAATTAAGTTTAGGTTCGAGAGTCAGAGTTGGTTCATGGGTTTGGTCCAAATCATAGAATTCAAGTTCACATTCATGTCCAACAATGGAATGTGACTATCCAATATAGTTGGTTCATGTTCAAACTCTATGGGGATAGGAATCAGTGTTGGCTTCGGAATTGGGTCCAAATTGGGTAAGAAAATCGAAGTCAGCATAGATTCAAAAAGTAAAACTGAATCACAACATTGAGAATCAGTAACACATTCATCTTCAAGTTCAATATTATTGAAATGAAAACTTGCCAATTTAGCAATGGGTTGATATTGGTCAGTTTAAAGTTTTGTGGTGAAATTGAATCTTAGTTAAAATCTCCAAGATACCATGATTCTTCAACAATATGGCTAGGAGAATCAGGAGTGGTCCAAAATGTGTTAGGCAGAGTTTTCTCATTCCTATCACTAATTGTGTTGACCAAATGACTCACTTTTACTTCTAATCTATTAAGAGTTTGAGACAATCTATTTGGGATTGAATACAATCATTTTGGGACGGAATCATAAATTCCATATTCTTTTCTAAGTCAACAGGTTCTTCTTGTTGTGGTTGGGCTTGAAAATTAGAATAAGGATCTTGGATTTGGAAATTGTTTGGGAGAATTGAGTCCGCTATGATTTGTACTTGTCGTGTGGACTCAAGGAAGGCTTCATATGTCTTTTCTAAAGAAGATTTCTCTTCTATAGGTTGGTCTTGGTATGGATTATATGAAGCTATTTGTTAGTAAGGTTGTTGATAGTAAGACTCGGGGGAGTTGTATCCCCACTGACTGAGTGAAGAGTAGTGATGATTGTCCTATTCTTATTCATATTACTGGGATTGGGGCATATATTGATTCGGATAAGACCATCTGGCATACTTGGTTGGTTAGAGTTATGTAATGCTGGGTTGGTAATATCCGAATTAAAAGAGGTTGGGGTGAAATATGAATTTGAGTTATAATCAAAATAATTGTAATTATAATCCATTTTAACAAGAACAAACAAAAATAAACAAATAAACAAACAAGAAAATAAAGAAAAATCTAGCCTATGTTAGGGTAGAGCTTGGACCTAGATGACTCCTTACTGTTGATTATCCACAGGAGGTATATTGCAGAACCTGACCACAAGTTAATCGGCCAGGTAGGGGCAAGATTGGTGGGAGGTATCCGCGCTTAAAAGCGACGGGCCTAATTATGCCAAACCACCAGTCTTCAGGGTTTCGCCCCTCAATCCCCAACCTTAAACATCGATTTGGCAAGAGTCAATTTCTAACAACTTTCCCCTTAGGTCAATCCCTATTTGAGTCCGAGATATCCCTAGGGTCAACGGTCTACTCAATTTTATGTTAGGCTGGGTTAGTGAGTTTTTATGTTAGGCTAGGTTAGTGAGTGAGGAGATGATTTTTGGGTTAAGGAAGGGTAATGACGTACCCACCTTATCTTGTTTAAGGATATGCCCTTAGTCTTTTTAGTGCAGTGTACAAGTATAAAGCAAAAGGTAACATTCAAACAATATGAATCACTCAATATATGTTTCCTAAACTATATGCAATACACACATACCTTTGCTCTAGCACTCTTCAATAGTAATGTAAAGAAACGAAATCGACAGATGCCCTAAGATGCAAGAGTCTAAACGTTTTTTAGCTTTTACAAAGCAACAAGTTACTGTTGATTAGAAATATGTACAGAGTGAGTTAAACAAATAAACTAATAACTGCAGAGAGCTAATCTCTGAAAAGTAACCTGCAAGAGACTACAGTTAGTAGTTCATCACAATTGTGGGCTCTGACGCTTTGCCTTCTTGGACAGAGGCACCGAGTAGCAATATGTCCACTGCAGCTCCTAGTTTTCTGTAATTAGCCCCTGTACACCAAAACAAAGAAGAAAAAGGGATTAAATTAAAAAGGAAAGAAAACTTACCGTCCCTCTCCGACAATGGTGCCAAAATTATGATCGAGCCAAACCTGCACAAAAAATACAAAAATTTAGAACAATGCTAGGTCCTCAATTCTACCGTGTAGCCTAGGGCTAACAGGTCGTGATCCATAGGGAGGGACAGTGATGGAAGCGTTATGTAAGTTTCTTCTTTTAATTTACAAAAACTAATTAATACTTATCTTCTCAGTTTATAAAAGAAAATAAAAATATTAAGTTTAGTTAAGAGAAGATGCTAGAAGAAGAGATGGTGATGTTGTCTTATTTTAATTATAAAAGAAAAAGAAACAAAAAGAGATAAAGAAAAGTGTTGATGCAAAAATCAAAAATAAAAAGAAATAAAAGAAGAATATTTACCTTTACTATTGAACCATAATGAAATTCACCTTAGCATGGAGTAAAGCAAAGTAATAGAAAAGAATAAAGGAAAGCAAGGATTCGGCGAGATCGAGCACAATGAAGAAAGTAGCTTCTTGAAGAAAAGATTACAATAGTGTCACTCTATAATAACTCTTCCTCTCTTTTAATCATGTAACTCTTAATTTGTCACAGACATTGCATTTATGTTGTCACTTTACCACACTTGTTTGCTACTAAATGATATTAATAAGTATCTTTTTTCTTTGCTAAATGTAGGCCCAAATGCTCAAAGGAATAAAAGAAGAACAAGCCTGAAAGCCCACTTTATTCTGAATTAATTCAGAATAAATTCGAAGTGAAGAAATCTGGGCTATATCTTGGCATATCAAGGGGTTGAGAAAAACCCTCCTTGAATCGAGGAATCGAAGCCAGAAAATCAAAAGCCTATTCAGTCAGCGGTTGAAACAGCAACAAGAAAACCAGCAGGAGATGCGAGCTAAACAGGAAACCAGGAAGCTGCCCCCTCTTGGTGTGGCCACCTGGCCGCCGCGTTTCCGCGGCCAACTAATTGTTGTTGGGGAGCGTTTGCTCCCCCAACGTTCCCGGGATCCTATCTTCTAGGTTTTGGCTATAAATACCTCTTTCAGCAAGGAAAAAGGCAGCGAAGAGTAGGATTAAATTTTGCACTTATTTTCTTAGGATCTAGGTTCATTGTTAGCTAGAAAGAAAGTTGTAATCTTATTTTTTAAGTTTTAGTCCAGTTTCAAAAACTTGTGAGAGAGAGGACTGAGAGCTTATACTTGAAGGTTGAAGTGACAGCAATACAAAAGTCGGGCCGATTTCTCTTTCACTTGCAGTACGGTATGCTTTATATTATGTCATTGTTTTCTTCGCTTTCCATGAGTAACTAAACACTTTTTCTGGGCTAGCTATCGACTCTCTCTTGTTTTCTTCTCTTCTGTTTTTAAAGAAAAAGACCCGATGACTCATATGCATGCCTCCCTTAAAAGCCTTTCTTTTTGAAAGTGTTCTTGAAGGCACATGAGGATGGGATGGATAGTTGAATTCACCATTCTTTCTTGAACTTCTTGTGAATCGTTTTTAATTCATTCTTGCTTCTTCGCGCTTTATGTTTTAATATCCGATTCCAACTCTTTCTTGAAGAAAAAAGGACTCAAACCTTCTGCATCTTATGTGCTTTACTTAAAGCTTTCTAAAAAAAGCAACTTTAAGTTTTGCAAATGATAACTTGAGGGACTTAATACTTAAGAGAAGAATGAACAATTGAGTAGGAAGATAGTAAGTCCAGATTTGATTTCTTATTATAAAACAACATCACAACTCTTAAAGCTTTTTAAAAATCACCTCCTCCAAATCCTTTTTTGAAAGTTGAAATTTCTCTTTTTCATCTCTTTTCCTTACATTCTCTTTTTCCTAAAAAACGAACACAAATTCCTTGTTTTAAAACGACTCTTCGAAAAGCTTCCATCGCATCCCTCCTTGTGGACACGACCCGTTAGCCACAAGCTACACGGTACATTCTTAAACTCATTGGTTGTTTCTTTATTTTAGCAATCAAATTTTGGCGCCGTTGCCGGGGAGGGAACGGTGTAGTTGTTTTAACAACTTTTGTGTGTTTGTTTCAGGGACTCGAAGATCAAGATCTAGCATTCAAGCTTTGCCAAGAAGACTTGAAAATTCTGTGCCCCTACTCTCGAAAGTAGGAAACAGAATTTCAAGAAATTGCTTTGCAAATCTGAAATTTTTTGGGACTACTAAAAACTTTGTTTTGCAGGACATATTACTTGCAAAAATTTCAGTTTTTTATGTCATATTTGTGCTAGTTTTGTTATCACCATCCCTGTTTTAATCCAACAGTAATTTGAGTGATTGTGAATTGCTTAAAAAACGTTTAGACTTGCATTCTAGGCATTTGTCTAATTACGTTTACTTTACAATTACTGTTGAAGAGAGCTGGAGACAAGGTATGTATGCATAGCATATAGTTTAGGAAACATTCTTGGGTGATTTTGCTTTTGAATGCTACTTTCCTATATCTTGTACACTTGCATGAATCAATTCTAAGGGTAAAACCCAAATCAAGATAAGGTGGGGAAGTCATTACCCTTCCTTAGCCCACAAACCATCTCCAAGCACGCACAACCTAAGCCTAATTAAAATTTGATAGACGTTGGCCTTAGGGACATCTCGAACTCAATAGGAGATTATCCTAAAGAGGAAAAGTGTTAGAAATTGACTCCTGTAAAATCAGTGTCAAGGAAAGGGATTGAGGGCCGAAAGCCCGAAGAGTGGTGGTTATTTAATTAAGGAACGTCTTTTGACGGAAAACCTCCCACCAATCTTGCCCCGACCTGGCTGATTAGCTTGTGGTCAAGGTCTACATTCTACCTCTTATGGACAATCAACCAGTTAGGAGTTGTCTAGGTCAAGGATACCTTAGACTAGGCTTGGTTGATTTTTTATTGTTGACTGCTGTTTGAACTTGTTGTGATTGTGATTGTGTTTGTGTATGCAAGTGTGGTCGAGAGACCCTAATTCATCTAGGTTGACTAGAAACACGTCACCACCTAAGTTTGAACCAAGACCAGATCCGGTAATGGCTCAATCCACATCACTGCAGGATATGTTCTACCCCATTAGGACCTCACTTCCATCATGCATCTCACTTCCATCGGTTGGTGAATACAATTTCGAGCTCAAGCCTCAATTCATCAACACGCTCCCCAAATTTCATGGTCTAGAGTCTGAAGATGCCTACTTCTTCATAAGAGAATTTGAGGAAGTATGTCTTATGATGAAAATCTCACACCTTGTAGATGATGCTATTAGGTTGAGATTTATCCCTTTCGCACTTAAGGACCTAGCGAAAAAGTGGCTCTACAGCTTAGCAGCCGGTTCCATCACATCCTGGGATGGTTTCATCAAGGTTTTCTTGAAGAAATTCTATCCTATCCATAAAATCGCTCTCATTAGGAAGACGATCATGCAATTCAAGCAAGAGCCTAGTGAACCGTTCTGGAGGAACTTTGAACGCTTCAAAGACCTCCTTGTCCAATATCCACACCATGGAATAGAGAAATAGCGACAATGCCAAATTCTCTATGACGGTTTAGACTATTCCACCAAAACCCTCTTAGAAAGTATGTGCCAAGGGGGTTTCTTGCAGAAAGATGAAGATGAGGGATGGGATTTGTATGAAAATTTAGTTGAGAAAACCATCCAATGGGAATCTGCGAGTGAGACCCCTAAGAATCCTAACTCTATCTCTTCAAAAGGAGGTCTCCACTCCATAGAATCGTCCATCGCTAATGAGGTTAAGTTAGCTAATTTAGCTAGAAGACTGGAAGCTCTAGAGATGAAAGAACCAAGTCCAGTCAATCAAGTCAGCCCCAACCAATTTCCACCCCCGGGCTGCACTTACTGTCAAGCCATGAACCATGTATTCGAGGAATGCCCAGTGTTTCAGACTCAGCAATCCTATCACGAACCGATGAATGCGGCTTTTTCAAGGCCGAACAACAATCCTTACGCACCAACGTACAATCCCGGCTGGAGAAATCACCCTAATTTCTCATGGAGCCAGAACAACAATGACCATTCACGATCCAATCATGCTAACCACTTCCATCATAGTAACAATTCTTCCAATCATCAACCCAACTTCTTCAATTTCCATAATAATTCTCCCAACCATCCACCAAGCTTTCCAAATTATCAACAGAACTTTCCTAACCAAGCTCCACAATCCTCCTTCCAGAATCCTCAATTGGAAAGAAGAATGACTGACTTTGAGAGAAACACATGGAGAGATATATGAAAAACTAAGACTCTCTCATGCAAACCATTCAGAGGCTAGAAGTTCAAATGAGTCAACTGGCCAACCCACAAAATGAGAGACAAAAGGGTACCCTGCCTAGTCAGCCAGTCACCAATCCGACGAATTCCCAACAAGCTCATCTGGCTGAGGATCCTTCATTCAATCAATGTAATGCTGTGCATACATTGAGGTCAGGAAAGAAAGTTGATAACCAAGTGTCAACACCCACCAATCCTATTCAGCACAACCACAATCAAGCTTCCACCTCATCCAATCCAATTTCTTCCAATTCGGACGAGTCTGAAAAAGACAAGTCAGCCAGCCAGGTGCACCAGCCTATAGTACCATTTCCGAATAGGCTGAAAAACAACAAGCAAAACCCGCACATGGACAAGATAATCGAGATGTTTAATCAAGTGAAAATAAATGTGCCACTTCTTGATGCCATCCAACAAGTTCCTTCCTATGCTAAGTTTCTTAAGGACATGTGCACCAAGAAGAGAAAGACTAATGTTTCAAAGAAGGTCTTCCTAGCCACTAATATTAGTGAGCTATTTTCGGGTACTATTCCTGTCAAGTACAAAGATCCAAGTAGCCCCACCATTGCCTGCACAATAGGACAAGCCGAGATTAGTCGTGCACTTCTTGACTTGGGAGCAAGTATCACTTGCTTCCATTCTCTGTTTATCAACAACTCGGGTTGGGTGACCTTAGTCCAACTCGAGTCACCATCCAACTGGCTGACGTTCTGTTAAAGTTCCAAAAGGGAAATTAACGATGTCCTGATCCGGGTAGGAGAGTTCATATACCCTGTCGATTTCATAGTTTTGGAGACACAACCTGTGTCCAACTCCAATCGTAGGGCTCAAACTCCGGTCATCCTAGGTCGACCATTCCTAGCCACTGCTAATGCCATCATCAATTGCAGGAATGGGTCTATGAGGTTAACCTTTGGAGACATGACTAGAGAAGTCAATGTCTTCCATCTAGGAAAACAACCCCGTGACATCGAGGACCAAACTTTTGAAGTAAACCAAATTGAGAACTTGACAAGTGAACACGGGGAAGAATTGGAATCAGAAATGGAGATTGACTTCGAGTTAGAGTCTGATGACTTTAATCTCGATCAGGTGGTAGATTCTGCCGTGAATTGGGCTTCAAACCCAATTTCACCTACAATGGAGCCAACAGATTTGACTAGTCCTTCTAGTGAGCCTGCCTCTTCCTTAGAATTAAAAGCCCTTCCTGTGCATCTCAAGTACGCCTATCTAGGCGAACAAGAGACCTTTCCCGTCATCATTGCCTCTCATTTAAATGACGGGGAAGAAAAAGATTTGAAAGATATTCTAAGAAAACATAAGGAAGCCATCGGGTGGACTATGACTGATATTAAGGGATTAAGTCCAACCATCGTTCAACACCGCATCCATCTCAATGAAGATGCCACACCAAGAGAGACCCGCAGCGTAGGTTAAACCCTATAATGCAAGAGGCTGTTCATGCTAAAATCATAAAACTCTTAGACAATGGGATAATTTATCCCATTTCGGATAGCCAATGGGTCAGTCCTGTCCATGCGGTCCCAAAGAAATCTGGTTTCACCGTAGTGGAAAACGAGAACAAAGAGTTGGTTCAAACTCGACTTCCCACTAAGATTCGAGTTTGCATTGACTATAGGAAACTGAATGCTGCAACTCGTAAGGACCATTTCCACTTCCCTTCATTGATCAGATGCTTGAACGTTTGGCGGGTCACGAGTACTACTGCTTCTTGGACGGTTACTCGGGCTATAACCAGATCCCTATCGCTCCTGAGGACCAAGAGAAGACTACGTTCACATGTCCATTTGGGACATTTGCTTATCGTCGAATGCCATTCGGCTTATGCAATGCCCCAGCAACGTTTCAACGTTGCATGTTGAGTCTTTTCTGTGATATGGTAGAGCGCTTCTTAGAAATCTTCATGGATGATTTCTCCATCTACGGAGATTCATTCACTCAATGTCTCCATCATCTAGAACTCGTCCTCCAACGTTGTGCTGAGAAACATTTAACACTGAACTGGGAGAAATGCCACTTCATGGTGAAACATGGAATTGTCTTGGGTCATGAAATATCCAAGAAAGGAATTGAAGTGGATAGAGCCAAATCAAGGTTATTGCTAAGCTTCCCATGCCCAAATGCGTTAAGGACATTAGATCCTTCTTAGGACACGCTGGATACTACCGGAGATTTATCAAGGATTTTAGCAAAATTGCTAGGCCCTTGACTAATCTGTTAGCTAAGGATGTGTCTTTCACTTTCAATGCTGAATGCATAAATTCTTGGGAGAAGCTTAAGAGAGAGCTGATTTCTGCACCAATCATATCTGCACCGGATTGGTCTAAGCCGTTTGAGATTATGTGCGATGCTTCTGATTTTGCCATAGGCGCTATCCTAGGACAACGTATTAATAACAAGCAGCATGTGATCTACTACTCTAGTAGGACTCTCAATGATGCTCAACTGAACTACATTACGACCGAGAAGGAATTCTTGGCAGTAGTGTTTGCCTTAGAGAAGTTTCGTCCCTACCTACTAGGGTCCAAAACCACCGTTTTCACCGATCATTCTGCGCTTAGGTACCTCATGATGAAGAAGGATGCCAAGACCCGACTCATTCGTTGGATTCTCCTTCTTCAAGAATTCGATCTCGAAATTCGAGATAAGAAAGGCGTAGAAAATGTCCTTGCTGACCACCTCTCACGAATTCCCAATTCTCCATGCAACGAATTATCCATCAATGAGGATTTTCATGATGAACATCTCTTAGCTATCTCTAGGGAACCTTGGTTTGCTGATATAGTGAACAACTTAGTTACAAACCAAACTCCGTCTCATTGGTCCAAAAATGACGTTTACCGGTTCTTATCCCAAGTCCGGTATTTCTTTTGGGAGGAACCATATCTTTTCAAATACTGTTCTGACCAAATCATTAGGAGATGCATTCCCGATGAGGAGGTTAGGAGTGTTCTGTCCTTTTGTCACAAACTTGCATGCGGTTGACACTTTGGTCCTCGCAAGACTGCTGAAAAGGTGATACAAAGTAGGTTTTATTGGCCCACTCTGTTCAAGGATGCCTATGAATATTGCAAGACGTGCCCTAGATGCCAGATGGTAGGTAGGATCTCACATCGAAATATGATGCCCCTCAACCCAATTCTAGAAATAGAACTCTTTGATATTTGAGGCATCGACTTTATGGGTCCATTTCCTAACTCATTTGGGAACCAATACATATTGGTTGCTGTGGACTACGTGTCCAAGTGGGTAGAAGCCATTCATTGTAAAACTAATGATAACAAAGTTGTCATAAAGTTTTTGAGAGAGAACATTTTTTCCCGCTTCGGAACCCCTCGTGCTATCATTAGTGATAATGGCACCCACTTTTGCAATAGATCTTTTGAAGCCCTTATGCGAAAGTATGCCATAACTCACAAGTTGTCCACACCATATCATCCTCAAAGCAGTGGGCAAGTTGAGGTTTCAAATAGACAAGTCAAACTTATATTGGAGAAAACTGTGAACCAAAACCGGAAAGATTGGTCCTTAAAACTTGTAGATGCTCTATGGGCCTACAGGACCGCTTTCAAGACGATTTTAGGAATGTCTCCCTATAGGTTAGTCTATGGCAAACCTTGTCACTTGCCCGTTGAGTTAGAGCACCGAGCCTTATGGGCAATCAAGCAGTTGAATTTCGATTTGACTAAGGCCGGTGACCTTCGGAAATTACAAATTTCCGAATTGGAGGAATTGAGAAATGAGGCCTATGAAAATGCTAGGATCACTAAAGATAGAGTGGAGATTTTCCATGACAAGCACATCATACGAAAAACCTTTGTCCCTGGTCAAAAAGTCTTACTCTACAATTCTAGGCTTCATCTTTTCCCAGGAAAATTAAAATCACGATGGACTGGGCCATTCGTTGTAAAAACCGTGTTTCCACATGGTGCAGTTGAGATCAGTGACCCCAAGAATGGAAATGACTTTAAGGTAAATGGTCAACGCCTTAAACCTTTCTTGAAATCGGTGCCGGTAGATGAACGGTAATGGGTCTTTTTGACCCTGTGTTTCGGTAACTTTCCTCCTTTCCATTTTATTTCATGCACTTATACATTTCTTTCATACATTGGGGACAATGCATGAGATAAGTGTGGGGGAGGGTTCTAACATGGCTGAAAAAAAAGAAAAAAATGGATATATATAAAAATAAAATAAAATAAAGGGTAGACAATATTTTGATATATTTTTTGTAAGAATTTAAGTCAATTTTAAGGAATAGGAGAATCATAATTAGGATTTCTTACACTTGGTCGAAATAAAATAACTTGTTTGATTTTTAGGGTCAGGAAGAAATTTGGGAAAGTAATTTAGTCTTGATATTTACCTTAATGACATATGCACACAAAATACACTTACACACTTAGGGTTTGAAAACAGAGACTCTTATGCCTTATAAAAAAAACAAGTCTAATTATTGAGTAGCTAGGTGCTTTGGCCTAAGCAAGCCTTAGTATTTATGCAAAAGATAATTAGACAAGTTTGAAAAGAAAAAAAAAAGTATTATCTGATTAAGCTGGGTATTTATGCCTCATGAAGTATAAGTATTCACGCCTAAAAGGGGTACCTCGTATAAATAATGTGTATCCTCTGATTAAGCTGGGTATTTATGCCTCATGAAGCATAAGTATTCACGCCTAAAAGGGTTACATAGTATAAATAAAAACCTTGGTTTCGTGGCCTTATCTGCTCGGGTGTTTAGGTCCTTAGGGGTGTTTTCTCACCTGGTGCCCTAAAACCGTCTGGTTTGGGTGTCACCGACTGAAAGCTCGTTACATGGGCAGATTAGAAAGCCTAATGAAATTGAGGAATAAAAGTTCAAAAATATATATATATAAATAAATAAATATGAGGCATAGGAGTTAATGTTGAAGAACCTTAGTAAACTTCACAGTCACGATGGTGCATACGAATCAGGGTAAATTAATAGACTAGATGAGAAGTACAATTTGACTCCTGACTTTAATTGATGACATGTTTTTGAATGGAGACTAAGTTTAGGAATGAAAAATTTGATATTCCTATAACTTATAGATACTTAAGATCTCACAAATATACTTCAAATATTTTCTCCTTCAAAATAAAAAAAAATTGCTTTTCGAAAATACTAACCTTTTCTCTTCCTTTTTGGATTTTGTGGGTGTAATCCGCTGAAAACCTCACGAGACAAAACTCGTCCTTTAGGGGTGACCTAGTGGTTTAACGGCTTGTTGCACATGCTCAGTGCAATCGAGTGACCTGCGAAAGTGGTCTAATAATTGATTAAAGTTAGACTAATGTTTTGCTCGAGGGCGAGCAAAAGATAAGTGTGGGGGTGTGATTTGTCACAGACATTGCATTTATGTTGTCACTTTACCACACTTGTTTGCTAATAAATGATTAATAAGTGTCTTTTTTCTTTGCTAAATGTAGGCCCAAATGCTCAAAGGAATAAAAGAAGAACAAGCCCAAAAGCCCACTTTATTCTGAATTAATTCAGAATAAATTCGAAGTGAAGAAATCTGGGCTATATCTTGGCATATCAAGGGGTTGAGAAAAACCCTCCTTGAATCGAGGAATTGAAGCCAGAAAATCAAAAGCCGATTCAGTCAGCGGTTGAAACAGCAACAAGAAAACCAGCAGGAGATGCGAGCTAAACAGGAAATCAGGAAGCTGCCCCTCTTGGTGTGGCCACCTGGCCACACCAGGGCCGCGGAAACGCGGCCCAAGCCACGTTTCCGCGGCCAACTAATTGTTGTTGGGGGAGCGTTTGCTCCCCCAACGTTCCCGGGATCCTATCTTCTAGGTTTTTGGCTATAAATACCTCTTTCAGTAAGGAAAAAGGCAGCGAAGACTAGGATTAAATTTTGCACTTATTTTCTTAGGATCTAGGTTCATTGTTAGCTAGAAAGAAAGTTGTAATCTTGCTTTTTAAGTTGTAGTCCAGTTTCAAAAACTTGTGAGAGAAAGGACTGAGAGCTTGTACTTGAAGGTTGAAGTGACAGCAATACAAAAGTCGGGCCGATTTCTCTTTCACTTGCAGTACGGTATGCTTTATATTATGTCGTTGTTTTCTTCGCTTTCCATTAGTAACTAAACACTTTTTATGGGCTAGCTATCGACTCTCTCTTGTTTTCTTCTCTTCTGTTTTTAAAAGAAAAAGACCCGATGACTCATATGCATGCCTCCCTTAAAAGCCTTTCTTTTTGAAAGTGTTCTTGAAGGCACATGAGGATGGGGATGGATAGTTGAATTCACCATTCTTTCTTGAACTTCTTGTGAATCATTTTTAATTCATTCTTGCTTCTTCGCACTTTATGTTTTAATATCCGATTCCAACTCTTTTTGAAGAAAAAGGACTTAAACCTTCTGCATCTTATGTGCTTTACTTAAAGCTTTCTAAAAAAAAGCAACTTTAAGTTTTGCAAATGATAACTTGAGGGACTTAATACTTTAAGAGAAGAATGAACAATTGAGTAGGAAGATAGTAAGTCCAGATTTGATTTCTTATTATAAAACAACATCACAACTCTTAAAGTTTTTTAAAAATCACCTCCTCCAAATCCTTTTCTGAAAGTTGAAATTTCTCTTTTTCATCTCTTTTCTTACATTCTCTTTTTCCTAAAAAATGAACACAAATTCCTTGTTTTTAAAACGACTCATCGAAAAGCTTCCATCGCATCCCTCCTTGTGGATACGACCCGTTAGCCACAAGCTACACGGTACATTCTTAAACTCATTGGTTGTTTCTTTATTTTAGCAATCAACTCTCTCTAACCTAAGCTAAAAAGAAAAATAAAAGAAAAATAAAAATTACATTGAAGAAGAAAAGAAAAATCTAAAGTAAAGCTCTCTCTCTAAAATGGTGCCCTTTCTGCCTTCGAGGTATGAGGGTATTTATAGGAGAAAACCAGAGGGATAGAACACGTATGAAGATAGGAAGAGCTGTATATTTTTGAATTTGAATTCTTCGCTTATCTCCAAACTTGATTTGATTTATTCAAAAATTCTATTCTGATCTGCAGCTTGTTGGTGTGTTGATTGCTGAATATCACTTTAATATGTGATCAACATAAGAATTGTAGCCCTTTAAGTCTTCTTTCTGTAGCATTTTGAATCATCAGATTTGAGTTTTGGAAGTGAAAGTTATGATTAAATGCTAAACTATATCCAGCCTGAATCCGAATTTTAATTGCTTCATCTCATCCGTTGATCTTCTCTCTATCCATTTATCCTCTTGGATTTTCAGTTTGTCTTTTAGAATTGATAAGATATTCATTTATCTTCAGCGAAACAGATAGGGTCTTTAAACAATCCATTTTTCCTTTGAATTTAGATGATATTATCTTATCTGATATATCCAGATTTCAGATAAGATAGCTTTTAGAACCTTGGGTTTGAATCGATCCCTTTTCTTTGAACTTTTGAATTTAATTGGATAAAATTCATGATTATCTTCTCCCTATCATACCCTGCATGAATTAGGACATTAGGACAAATTATTTGCAATATTCATTACAGAATATATGTAGGAATGTAATAATATTTATGTAATATATGTGTTTAAATAACCAATAAACAAACACTCACATAAAATGATGCGGTTTTGGAACTGAATTACTATCTGGTCTTTACTGCACGAATCAATATGGATCTGCGGATCATCCATGGGTGGTCTGCGATCGGCAGTGTATCGAGTCCATAATGAACATAAATCCAGGTCGGGTCAAGGTCTTCTGTTACTGGGTTTGAAGTGCACGAATAGGTCTGCATCATTGTAACATATAACCTAACACATATCGCCACATGTACACACCACTATACATATACATACACACACACACACACACGAGTATATACATACATACACATAATCATGCATACACCCAGGCATACACAACACTCACATTTATAATCATGCATAAATTTATATGTACATACACACTCTTACATAAACATATACAACAAACATGCACACCTCCATGCACACGTAACACATATCCACAAATGTATCATCACATAATAATTTATGCACACCCAATCACAAATGACATATACATAAATACATACATAATAACATAGAAATAGAGAGGGAAAGAGGGCACACTATGGTGCAAGAGAAGGCATGGCCGGGAGAAGGTCGCAGTGGACCCCGCTGGAGGAGGCAGAAGCCGCGGATGGGAGGAGCTCATGGCCGACCATGGAGAGTTCGACAACAGAGAAGGCGGAGGCCGTGAGGATGTCGGGGTGTCGTGAGCTGCTGTCGGGGTCTCGCTAGAGAAGAAAGAGGAGACCGCATGGTGGGTTAGGGCTCAAGCAAAGGAAGGAGGAGGAAATTAGGGTAGAGTTTTGGTTTAGAATTAGATGTTTATATAAGAGATGTTAATTGGTTATGATTATAAAATTAGGATTAGGATAATTTAAGATTGGATGGTTAAGATTAGGAGATAATGAGAGATTAGATTAGTTTGGATTTTTATTTAATTAAGATAACTATAACATTTAGTAGTTAGGATTATGAGAATTGGGTTGGTTAAGATTTGTATTTGATGGATAGGATTAGATAGGATTAAATATAGGGAGAGAGATATAGGTTTAGTGATTAGGTAGTTAAGAGTAGGATTACATAATTAAGATTTAGGATTAGGATTAGTTAGGATTTTATTTTGAAATAGAACTAGTTGAGATTATGATTTTGAAAATAGGATTTAGATTTAGGTAAGCTAGGAATAGATATAATTTTTATTAGAATTTGGATCTGAGATAAGATTAAATTAGATATTGGGTAATAGGTTTTGGTTTGGGTTTTGGCGCAAATAAAAAAATAAAAGGAATGAAAATGGGCCCATGGCATGGGCCAAGAAAAAAATAAAAGAAAGATAGGAAATGGATATGGGCTAATGGGTAAAGGTAAAGCATACAAAAATGGGTACTTGGGTTTGGATTAGGCTTAGGATAAAGAATAAGAAAATGAAAGAAAAAAGAAGAGAAAAATAAGGAGCAAGAAGTGAGCTTGTCTAAGAAAAATATATAAAATAAATATCAATAATATTAATAATAAGAATAATAACAATAATACACAAATATATTTAACAATAAAATTATAATAATTATCAATAGTAATAACCATAATAATAATACATAACAACAATAATAATTAACACAAAATACATGCAATAAAAAATATTATTATTCATTATTAAATCTTGTATTTCAAAAATAGAGGTATTACACAGCTACTGGAGTTATAATCGATGCTTCTCCTCATTTGTCATCTGTGTTGTCAAGGCAATGCGTGGAGATGGGGATCTGGATTTCTAGTGAGAATACGGCTTCACACCTGTATACTAAATAGAATGGTGTAGGTTTCGTTGGAGTTCTCACTGTTGTGCGATAAGCCCATAAGCATTCACCTAACTTATTATCCAGTCGCGTTGGCTTTTCATGATAAATTTCTTGGGAAATTTCTGCAAGGCTTTTAGCGGTGGGGTACACTCTGGATTCTAAACTTGTTGCAGAATCTCTGAAATGCTTTGCTAAAGAACTGAGGCCCATTATCATGAACAATCCGTTGTAGCACGCTAAAGCGATAGACCACGTGATGTTTAATGAACTTGAGCATATCAGATGTCTTTACCTCCCTCAAGGAGATAACTTCAACCAATTTTGAGAAGTAATTGATTATGGCTAAGATAAATTGGTGTCCTTTGGATGAAGGCGGGTTGATAGGACCAACCACGTCCATTCTTCACATTTTGAATGGCCAGAAAGAAGTTGTAGGGCGAAGATGTCCTGGTGCCTGGGGAATGAAGTCACCATAATCTGACAGGCGTGGCATCGCTTAGCGTAAGCGATGGCATCAGGGATCATTTTTGGTCAATAATATCCAAGTCTTTGGAGTCAATTTTCAAGTTTTGGACCAGGTTGATGAGCTCCACACATACCATCATGAGCCTCTTTGAGTGTTTCCTGTGCCTCTTATGTGACAAGAAGTGAAGGAGGATTCCATCATGCGATCGGCGATACAGTGTTCTTGTGATCGCATTGTAGTAGAATTTAGGGGCTTTCATTTTAATGACAGTCGCCTCTTTAGGGTCTTCAGGCAAAATGCCGTACAATGCGTAGTAGATATACGGGAATCGCCAATCTCTGAGCTCTGAACCAGCCGAAGTCTCTAGAGTTTCTTTGACTTGAAGGTTCTCTACTGGATTCTGATCATTTTTTAGGGTGAGTTTTGGACAGTTCAAGTCATGGCTGTAGAAGAGTAATTTCTCTGCCACTCTGGCTAAAAGAGCCAAGGAGGCAGCGAGGGACGCCAGTGTATCTAAATGCGCACTTTACTGGCGAGGTACATGATAGGTATAGAAGGTTTTGAACCTCTCTGCCATGTGGATAGTTATGTTATGATAGGGTACTAAGTCTTCATGTCTGACTTCGTACTCCCCATGAACCTGGTAAATGATGAGCTTTGAATCACCGTATACTTCAAGATTTTAACACTAATTTCATCGGCGATTTGCATCCCGATCAAGAGAGTATTGTATTCCGCTACATTGTTGGAACACGACTCAGTTAAGGAGAATGCACTAGGGATTACGTAGCTCCATAGGAAGACAAGTACTACCCCTGCTCCTGCTACGATATTTCCTCGAGGACTCGTTATTGATGCGCCATCGAAGAAGAGTTGCCACACCTGTCCTTCGAAAGACGTCTGGGTCAAGCAAACTTCAGTGATCTCGTCTGGTAGATCATCATAAAGTTTGGCTATCCAAGGATCTGGGTGCTTAGCTAAAAAGTATGCACTGCCTGTCCCTTCACAGCTTTTTGTGACAGGAATTGCATCTCATATTGGGAGAGCAACATGACCCATTTTGCCAATTGACAATTCAGTGACGATGGCTTCGTCATAAGCAATCTTAAAGGATTGACTTTGATATAACGTGTATGGTTTGGCCTACAAAGTAGTGTCGCGTCTTCTAGATGGCGAATACCAATACCAAGCATTCTTTTTCGATCCGATTGTATCGATGTTCAGCTCTAATCATTGTTCTACTCAGGAGACAACACTCTTCCTTTAGGGAAACCTAGAGGTTTAAAGGCTTGTTGCACATACTCAGTGTAAGCGTCACCTGCAAAAGTGGTGTAATAATTTTATATTTTTGTTTTGCTCGGAACGAGCAAAAAGATAAGTGTGGGGGGTGTGAATAGTCTCTAATTTTGCATAATTTTCATCACATTCTCATATTTATTTGGTATAAAATTCTGCTAATAAAGCTTTGCTTGCTTGATCTTAGGTCCATGGTGTGCAAATGAAGAAGAAGACCTTAATCACCATTTAATTGGTAATTAAAGGCCTACCAAGTAGCCATTGACTTTATGGAGGCGATTTTATCAGTCCAGGGCATCATATCAGTAAACCAGCAGACCAACCTGACAGGGGACAAACTGGGCGACGCGTTGCCCGAAGTCAGGCGCGCGCCGCCCTGGCAGGCCGCGGAAAGGCCACGTTTCCGCGGCCCTTTGGGCGCGCGCGCACCTGCGCTTCAGGCCACAGGTCACCCCCTGGCCCCCTTTCCCCTGGTGCCTATAAATATCCCCTGGGGTCTGAAGAAAAGAGATATATAGAGAAGAAAGTTGTATTTTGTTGCTTTGTTAGGAATTGTAGTTGTTTTAGTTTTCTTCTTCTTCTAGTTCTAGTTTTAGCCATTAGAGTGAAAAAGAGAGAGTGTGTATAAGTTGTATTTGAAGGTGACAAGCTAATACAAGTAACTATTTCTCTTTCTTCTTTCCATTTACTTGTCTTTGTCATTTACTTTTACTTCCTTATTGTAGTGTAACTTCCTTCCTCTTCACTTCTTTTGTTTTCTTTCTTGTAGTGTAACTCCCTTTCCCTTTACTCCTTTTCTTTTGTTGCTTCTTTTACTACCATGTCTAACTAACTCTTTCATAGCATGGCTAACTAACTACTAACCCACTAATCTCTAACTCTTGATTAATAACCCAAATGAGTCAATAGTGTCAAACAAGCCTTGTGCAAATGAGAGCTATGGCATCTTAAGACGAGGGTTCTAACTTTAACTTACCTACAAGTATTTACTTTCTTATATTTCATGCTTAATGGGTTTTTGATGATCTATGGGTTGTGTGCTTTATTTGTTGATGTAAGTTAGAGATTTTCCTTTTAACTTTGCTGATACCATTAGTGCACTTGTGTCTTCCCTTATTCTCACCTTCTATTGGATCTTGATAAGGGAATGTCCAAGTTTTTACTGTGTAAAGTTAAGTTAAAGGAAGGACTTTCATTCGTTCCCAAATTGAATAGTTCCGATGTATAAAGATTTTACTTGCCTATGATCCATTGTGTGGCGACATCTTCAAGAAGTTAGGGATTAGTGGGAGCAATTAGTAGAAAGTTAGCCATGTGCTTTAACCATTAAGAAACTCTGACTTTACAAACCACCAAATCATTTTCAAACAATTATTGAAACCGACTTGTTTTCATTTTTCAATTCTTTATTTGAAATAAAGAACTTTATCTTTTCTTGAACATAGAAGCCGCATCAAGCTTCCATCGCTCTCCCTTCTTGTGGATATGACCCGTATAGCCACTTTGCTACTACGGAAGAATCACAATAGCAGGAACATCGACCCACACTCTTTTACTTATTCTTGCGCTTGCTTTTTGCCGATCAAATTTTGGCGCCGTTGCCGAGGAGGGAACGGCTTTATTGTTCAATACTAAAGATTGTTTTTTGTTCTTGTGTGTAGGAGAAGTACCAAGGAGCTCACTTTCACGAGAAGCAAAGGTGGTGGCCGAAGACGTTGCATGAGGATTCATTTGCCTTCGGAAAAAAAATTCGTGTAAAAGCGAGTTTTTCCGATTGAAGTACTAACAAACTCGTTTGCAGGGTTGCCGAAAGCCGCTAAAAATTGCTTTCTAAATTTTTTAGTTCCCTTGAATGCTTCACCCTATACATGTGTAATAAACTCAACAGAAATTCACTTATTGCTTAATTCAAATTTGGATTAGACTTTTGCATTTAGGGCACGTGTCTATTTCAATTCATTTCGATTTCTGTTGAAGAGTGCTGGAGAAAAGGTACGTGTGCATTCATATAGAATAGGACCAACATTTTAGAGTGATTTATCGCTTTGAGTGTCACCTTGTTGTGAATAAACTGTACACTTGCACAATTGACATTAAGGGCAAAACCCAAATAAACAAGATAAGGTGGGGATTTCATCATCCTTCCTTAGCCCAAAAACATCTCCAAGTGCCTCACACTATCCAAGCCTTAACTAAAAATTAATAGACGTTGGTCCTGGGGACATCTCGGACTCACTAAGAGATTAATCGAGGTTGAAAATTGCAAGAATTATACTCCTGCAAAACTGGTGTCTAAGGAAAGTGGATTGAGAGGCAAAGCCTCGAAAGCTCCGTGGTTTGGCGTAATTAGGCCCGTGGCTCACGCCCGGATACCTCCCCCGAGGTTTGCCCTTTCTTAGCTGATTAGCTTGTAGTCGAGTTCCTGCAACAACCTTCCCTAGAGAATCGACCAGTTAGGAGTCGTCTAGGTCCAGGTACCTTAGACTAAGGCTTGGTGGTTGTTCTTCTTTCTTTTGTTTATTTTTTATTCTTTTCGATTGATTGTTTGTTTTTACGTTATTTGTGGTGTGCTGCATGCAAGAGTGGGTGAGAGATCCTGTAACTTTCAGATTAACCAGAAACATTTCTCTACCCTCGCATCCAGAACCAGTTATGGCGTCACTTCAGGACAGATTTTACCTGATCAGAACTTCATTACCATCTTGTATAAAACTGCCTGAGGCAAATGGAAATAATTTTGAATTAAAGCCTCAATTCATCAACACTCTCCCAAAGTTTCATGGTTTAAAATCGGAGGATGCATAATTCTTTGTTAGGGAATTTGAAGAAGTGTGCCTCATGATGCGTATCCCCTAGCTAGGAGACGATGCGGTTAGGTTACGTTTCATCCCTTTCTCCCTAAAGAACCTAGCGAAGAAATGGTTGTACAGTATGGCGGTAGATTCTATCATGGGATGATTTTGACAAGGCCTTCTTGAAGAAATTCTACCCAATTCACAAAACGGCCTCATTAGAAAGAATATCATGCAGTTCAGGAAAGAACCGAACAAACCTTTTTAGAGATACTTTGAGTGATTCAAAGATCTCCTAGCTCAGTGCCCTCATTATGCTATGGAGAAATGGCGTCAGTGCCAGATTCTCTACGATGGCTTAGATTATCAAACGAAAATCCTTTTAGAGACCATGTGTCAGGGAGGGTTCTTGCAGAAGGATGAGAACTAGGGTTGAGATTTATTTGAGGATTTAGCTGAGAAAACCCTACAATAGGAGCTAGCTTCAAAAAAATCAAGAAATTCACAATCTATAGCTTCAAGAGGAGGGCTCCTATCTCTAGAATCATCCATAGCTGCCGAGGCTAATATTGCAACCCTAATGAGGAGAATAGAGGCTCTAGAGACAAAAGAGCCAGCCAATATCAACTAAATCAACCAATCACCAATTCACAATCTGGGTTGTTCATACTGCCAGGCACCAAACCATGTCTTTGAAGAGTGGCCTGTTTTTCATACTCAGCAAGTTCCACCGGAACACCTGAACGCGGCTTACTCACGGCCGCCTCACAATCCCTACTCACAGACATACAATCCAGGTTGGAGGAATCACCTTAATTTCTCTTGGACCCAGAATTATCTTCCCAGGCCGAATTTTTCCGACAACTTTCACCATCCTAGTCCTCCACCAAATTTTCCCAGTCTAGCTCCATCTTCCTCCTCTCAAAGTTCACCTATGGAAAAAAATTCAGCAAATTAGAGGAGAGCATAGAAGCTTTCATGAAGTCTCAAACCGCTTTTACGCAAAACCAGGGACAAACGCTGAACAACCATTCACAGGCTATATCAAGATTGGAAATGCAGATAAGCCAATTAGCTAGCTCCCTAAGTGAAAGACCAAAGGGTGCTCTGCATAGTCAGCCGCTAGTTAACCCAAAAACCTCCAATCCAGCATATGAAATTCAGGATTCATCGTTCAACCAGTGCAATGCTGTTCACACACTTCGATTTGGAAAGAAGGTAGACAACCAGGTCTACCAATAGAAAAGTCCAGTCCATCCTGATCCTACTCCAGCCTCCACCTCTGCTAGTTCCTCCCAAACTGCTCCTCAAACATCTGACGAGGACAAAGCTACTGAACAAGTTCATAAGCCTATAGCACCCTTTCCCAATAGGCTTAAGAACAACAATAAGAATATGCACATGGAGAAAATGCTAGAGATGTTTAACCAGGTCAAATTGAATGTGCCACTTCTTGACGCTATCCAACAAGTCCCAACTTATGCAAAATTTCTTAAGGATATATGTACTAAGAAGAGAAAGACAAATGTGCCCAAGAAAGTGTTCTTGGCAACCAATATAAGTGAAATTCTTTCTGATCCCATTCCGGTGAAATACAAGGATCCCGGATGTCCCACAATTTCCTGCACCATAGGACAGACCAAAATTAGTAGGGCACTTCTTGACCTGGGAGCAAGTATCAACTTGCTACCTCTCTCAGTATACCAGCAACTTGGGTTGGGCGAGCTAAGCCCAACTCGAGTCACCATTCAGCTAGCTGACCAATCTGTGAAGATCCCAAAGGGAAAATCATAGACGTCCTTATCTGAGTCGAGGATTTCATCTACCCCGTTGACTTCATTATGCTTGAGACCCAACCTGTGTCCAATCTAAGGTCTCAAACTCCAATCATCTTAGGGCGCCTATTCCTTGCTACAGCCAATGCCATAATCAACTGTTGGAACGGGTCCATGCGATTGACATTTGGAGACATGACGAAGGAAGTCAATGTCTTCAATCTTGGAAGACAACCTAGGGATGTTAATGATCAGACTTTTGAGGTCAATTCCATTGAAAATCTGACCAGTGAGCATGAGGAAAGTATGGAGATAGAAACAGAGGCAGAGTTTGATCTGGAGGCTGAGTATTTTAATCTAGACCAGATCGTAGATTCAGCAGTGGATTGGGCATCAAGCCCAAGTGTACCTCATCATAGGATTGAAAGCCCAGAGATTGCCTCCAATGAAGCAACACCTTCCCTAGAGCTAAAAGCCTTACCTGAACACCTTAAGTACGCCTACGTGGGTGGAAAGGACACCTTGCCAGTCATCATAGCATCCCACTTGACTGGGCAACAAGAGGACAGCTTAATCTCTATTCTGAAAAGACATAGGGAAGCCATTGGATGGATGATGAAGGATATCAAAGGGATAAGTCCAGCCATAGTGCAACATAGAATCCATTTGACTGATGAAGCAACCCCCAGGAGGGACCCACAATGCAGACTTAACCCACTCATGCAAGAGACAGTTAAGACGGAAATTTTGAAACTATTAGATAATGGGATCATTTATCCCATTTGTGATAGCCAATGCGTGAACCCTGTTTATGCGGTCCCAAAGAAAGCTGGCTTTACGGTGGTTGAAAATGAGCAAAAAGAGTTAGTGCAGACAAGACTGCCTACCAAGGTTCGTGCCTGTATCGACTATAGAAAGTTGAATGCAGCCACCCGTAAAGACCACTTCCCGTTACCCTTCATCGACCAAATGCTGGAACGATTGGCTGGACATGAGTACTATTGCTTCCTAGATGGGTACTCGGGATATAATCAAATCCCCATTGCTGCAGAAGACTAGGAAAAGACCACGTTCACCTGCCCATTCAGAACCTTTGCTTACCGACGCATGCCCTTTGGATTGTGTAATGCTCCCGCAACATTCCAACGGTGCATGCTTAGTCTTTTCTCCGACATGGCAGAACATTTTCTTGAGATTTTCATGGATGACTTCTCCATCTACGAAGATTCATTTGATCAGTGTCTTCATTACCTAGAGTTAGTGCTGTAAAGATGTAAGGAGAAGAACCTAACTCTAAACTGGGAGAAATGTCACTTCATGGTGAGATAGGGGATTGTCTTAGGCCATGAGATTTCTAGGAGAGGCATTGAAGAGAGGCATTGAAGTGGACAAGGCTAAAGTAGAAGTGATTGCTTAGCTTCCACCACCCAAAAACGTTAAGGATATTAGATCCTTTGTAGGGCATGCTGGGTTCTACCGACGGTTCATTAATGATTTTAGCAAAATTGCTAGACCTTTAACCAACCTGCTCGCTAAGGACGTGCCCTTTGATTTTAACGATGAATGTTTCAAGTCATGAGGGAAGCTTAAGTAATAACTTATTTCTGCGCCTATTATTTCTGCTCCTAACTGGGCCCTATCGTTCGAAATCATGTGCATGCCTCTAATTTTGCTATTGGCGCTGTTCTAGGATAGCGCATCGACAATAGGCAGCACGTGATTTATTACTCGAGTAGGAGCTTGAATGATGCCCAACAGAACTATACAACAACTGAGAAGGAATTCTTGGCCGTTGTCTTTGCGTTAGAGAAGTTCCGGCCTTACTTGTTAGGATCGAAGACGGTTACGGATCACTCGCTCTGAAATACCTCATGACTAAGAAGGAAGCAAAAGCCCGATTAGTTCGGTGGATCCTTTTGCTTTAAGAATTTGACTTAGAAATCTGGGATAAATGAGGTATAGAAAATGTGGTCGCTGATCATCTCTCACGAATTTCGAACGCACCGATCATACAAGCTCCGATCAACGAGGATTTCCTAGACGAGCGCATCCTGGCCATTCTTAAGGAACCCTAGTATGCGGACATTGTTAATTACCTGGCCACTGGACAATTACCCGCTGACTGGACAAAGCAAGACCAATACCGCTTCTTTGCCCAAGTACGGTACTTCTTCTGGGAAGAATCGTATCTTTTTAAGTATTGTCCCGAGCAAATTATTAGATGATGCATACCAGAGGAGGAACAGAGGAGTGTGCTTAGCTTTTGCCATGACCTGCATGCAGGGGACACTTTGGTCCCGCAAGACTGCAGAGAAGGTTCTACAAAGTGGGTATCACTGGCCCACTTTATTCAACGACTCATACCATTTTTGCAAGTCATGCGCAAATTGTCAGAAAATTGAAAAAATTTCAAGAAGAGACATGATGCCCCTGAACCCGATCCTGGAAGTTGAATTTTTGATGTTTGGGGTATCGACTTCATGGGGCCATTCCCTAATTCCTTCGGCAACCAGTTCATTTTGGTTGCTGTAGATTATGTCTCTAAATGGGTTGAAGCTGTGCCAAGTAAGACCAATGATAATAAAGTGATTGTCAAATTTCTCAAAGAGAATATCTTCTCCCGATTTAGCACCCCTAGAGTGTCGCATTTCTGCAACAGAGTTTTTGAAGTTCTGATGCGAAAATATTCCATCAATCACAAGTTGTCTACTCCGTATCATCCCCAGACAAATGGGCAGGTCAAAGTCACCAATCGACAGATCAAGCTCATTCTGGAAAAGACTATCAGACAAAACCGAAAGGATTGGTCGGTCAAACTCAATGATGCATTGTAAGCTTACCGCACTGCTTTTAAGGCAGTTCTGGGGATGTCTCCGTATAGAATCGTATTTGTCAAAGCCTGTCATCCGCCAGTCAAATTAGAACACCGTGCCCTATGGGCCATTAAGCAACTCAATTTTGATCTGACTAAGGCCGGTGAGTTAAAGAGACTGCAGATTTTAGAATTAGAGGAGATACGGAATGAAGCCTATGAGAATGCTCGGATCACCAAAAGCAGGACTAAATTTTTTCATGACCAGCTCATAACCCGAAAAAACTTTGCCCCAAGAGATAAGGTTCTACTGTATAACTCTAAGCTTCATATTTTTGCGGGAAAGCTGAAGACTCGTTGGTCTGGACCGATCATCGTGCACACCGTTTTTCCATACGGTGCTGTAATTATTGTAGATCCTAAGAACAACGCGGAATTCAAAGTGAACGGGCGAAGACTGAAGCCCTTCTTGACCACTGAACCTATGACTCTGGATGATAGTGTGCTGACTCTTTTTGCCCCGTCCTACACCTAGCCAGAACAACTTAAAAAAAATGTTTATATGCTTACCCCTTCTACATTTTTTGACATTTCTTTAGCCTATTCGCACTTGGCCGGCCCAAGTCCACGAAGACGATGATATCATTTCTTCAACCTATGTATTGCATTCGCATTTACCTATACATTCATTGAGGATAATGCATTAGATAGGTATGGGGGGTGCTAACACTTTTTCTTTTTCCTTTTATTCTTTTCTTCTTTCCAAAAAAAAAAAATCTCCAAATTGAAAAGAAATTTTATACTCTTTATAAAAATACCAAAAGATTGTAGGAATTAAGGGAACCTTATTAATGAATCTTTATTTTTGCCTAAATAAACAAGAAAGATTGGTTTGACTAAAAAGTTAGGAGGGATAAATAAAATAACTCATACATTTTATTTAGCCTTAGTAGAATATGCATAAACTACACACACATGCTTGGAATTTAGAGACACAACTCTGAAAAAGAAATTGCTAGATAATTGTGCCTCAAGAAGCATGACTACTCACTCCAAAAAAAAAAGAGAAAGAGAAAAATATATCTATATAAATAAGTAAATCTTGATTTCGTGGCCTACTCTACTTGCATATTTTACCTGAAGGGTGTTTTTTCACCTGGTGCCCTAAACCATTTAGTTTGGGAGTCATCGGTTTAATATGTGTTACATAAGTGAAGTAGAAAGTCTAATGAAACTAAGAATAATAAATATATATTAATAAAATTAAATAATATTTAAAATTGAGTTGAAAAATCCCAAGCACATCACACTTACACATTATGCATATCTATCTAAAGCAAAATAACAGAATGAGTTAGAAGTACAAGATCCTTTCTAAATTTAAAGGAAAACCATAATTTCTTCTTTTATGAAGGCTAAAGTATAGGAGGACTTATGAGGGTTAAACCTAATTCTTACATCATTCGGTCATTTTTACTTAGATGATTGAAAGTATTTTTTCATTATAAAATTTTTGCTAACAACTAACTACTTTTCTTTACTTACTGGATTTTGTGGGTGCAATCCGCTGAAAACCCTCAGGAGACAACACTCCTCCTCTAGGAAAAACCTAGAGGTTTAAAGGCTTGTTGCACATGCTCAGTGCAATCGCGTCACCTGTGAAAGTGGTGTAATAATTTTATTATTTTTATTTTACTCGGGACGAGCAAAAAGATAAGTATGGGGGTGTGATTAGTCTCTAATTTTGCATCACATTCTCATATTTATTTGGTATAAAATTCTGCTAATAAAGCTTTGTTTGCTTGATCCTAGGTCAATGGTGTGCAAATGAAGAAGAAGACCTTAATCACCATTTAATGGGTGATTAAAGGCCTACCAAGTAGCCATTGACTTTAGGGAAGTGATTTTTTCAGTCCATGGCATCATATCAGCAAACCAGCAAACCAATGATCGGCAAAAAGCAAGCACAAGAAAAGTAGAAAGGGAGTGGGTCGAAGTTACTGCTTTTGCGATTCTTCCGTAGTAGCGAAGTGGCTATACGGGTCGTATCCACAAGGAGGGAGAGCGATGGAAGCTTGATGCGGCTTCAAAGTTCAAGAAGAAAGAAAGTTCTTTGTGTCAAAATAAAGAATTGAAAAGTGAAAACAAGTTGTTTGAAGAATTGTTGGAAAATGTTTGGGTGGTTTGTAAAAAGTGATTTTTTTTCTTAGTTGTAAAAATGCATGGCTAACTTCCTACTAAGTGCTCCCACTAATTCTAACTTTTTGAAGATAGCCTCACGATGGATCATAGGCAAACACAACCCTTGTGCATTGGAACTAATCACGTGAAAATCGAGTGAAAGTTCATCCTAAAACTTAGCCTTACACGGTAAAAACTCGGACATTCCCATATCAAGATCCGATAGAAGGCGAGAATAAGGGAAGACTCGAGTGCACTATTGGTATCGGCAAAGTTTAAAGGAAAAGTCTCTAACTTATAACAACAAGCAAAGTACAAAACTCATAGATCATCAAAAAGCTATTTAAGTATGAAATATGCGAAGGTAAATACTTGTAGGAAGTTAGAGTTAGAACCCTCGTCTTAAGATGCCATAGCTCTCATTTGCACAAGGCTTGTTTGGCACTATTGACTCATGCGGGTTATCAAACAAGTGTTAGAAATTAGTGGGTTAGTAGTTAGTTAGCCATGCTAATGAGAGAGTTAGTTAGCCATAAAAAGAAAAGAAACAACAAAGGAAAAGAAGTGGAAAAGAAGAGAGTTACACTACAACAAGAAACAAATAAAGGAAAGAAGTAAAGAGCAATAAGTTTACACTACAACAATGAAGTAAAAGCAAATGCAAAGACAAGTAAATGGAAAGAAGGAAGAGAAGTAGTACTTGTATTATCTTGTTACCCTTCAAATACAACTCTTTACACACTCTCTCTCTTTCACTTTAATGGCTAAAACCTAAAACTAGAAGAAGAACAACAACTACTACTACAAACTAAAAACAAGATTACAAAATTTTCTCTAACTCTGATCTGCTTCCACTGAAGACCCCAGGGGGGTATTTATAAGCACCAGGGGAAAGGGGGCCACGTGGGAAGCACGTGGCCTGAAGTGCAGGCGCGCGCCCAAAGGGCCGCGGAAACGCGGCCTGGGCTGCGTTTTCGCGGCCCTGCCAGGTCGGCGCGCGCCTGGGTTCAGGCGGCGTGTCGCCCAATTTGTCTCCTGTCAATTAGACCTCCTGGTTTGCGATTTGACTCCCTGGGCTGACAAAATCTTCAATCTAAAGTCAATGGCTAATTGGTAGGCTTTTAATCACCAATTAAATGGTGATTTTAGGTCTTCTTCTTCATTTGCACACCATGGACCTAGATTGAAGCAACCAAAGCTTTATTAGCAAAATTTAACATTAAATGAATATGAGAATGTGATGATAATTATGCAAAATTAGAGACTAATCACGCCCCATACTTAACTTTTTGCTCGTCCCGAGGAAAACAAAACAAAAATTAGAAAATTATTATATCACTTTCGCAGATGTCGCGGTTGCACTGAGCATGTGCAACAAGCCTTTAAACCTCTAGGTTTCCCCTAAAGGAGGAGTGTTGTCTCCTGAGGGTTTTCAACGGATTGCACCCAAAAAATCCAGTAAGTAAAGAAAAGAAGTTAGTTGTTTTAGAAATAATTTTTTTTTTTATGAAAATTTTTTTTCAATCATCTAAGTAAAAATAACATAATGATGTAAGAATTAGGTTTAACCTTCATAAGTCCTCTTATACTTTAGCCTTCATAAAAGAAGAAACCATGGTTTTTCTTTAAATTTAGAAAGGGTCTTGTACTTCTAACTCATTCTTTTATTTTGCTTTAGATAGATATGCATAATGTGTAAGTTTGATGTGCTTGGGATTTTCAACTCAACTTTGAATATTATTTAATTTTATTAATATTTACTTATTATTCCTGTTTTCATTAGGCTTTCTACTTCACTTATGTAGCACATATCAAGCCGATGACTCCCAAACCAGATGGTCTTAGGGCACCAGGTGAAAAAACACCCTTCAGGTCAAATATGCAAGTGGAGTAGGCCACGAAATCAAGATTTATATATATATATATATATATATATATATATATATATATATATATATATATATATATATATATATATATATATATATATATATATATATATTGGGCGTGAGTGATCATGCTTCTTGAGGCACAATTATCCAGCCCTTTTTTTAATTATTTTTTTTATTCAGGAGTTGTGTCTCTAAATCCCAAGCATGTGTATGTGAATAATGCATATTCTACTAAGGCTAAATAAAAGGTATGAGTTATTTTCCTTATCCCTCCTATCTTTTTAGTCAAACCATTCTTTCTTGTTTACTTAGGCAAAAATAAAGATTTATTACTAAGGTTCCCGTAATTCCAACAGTCTTTTGGTATTTTTATAAAGAGTATGAATCTCTTTTCAATCTGAGATTTTTTTTTTTTTGAAAGAAGGAAGAAAGAAGAAAAAGAAAAGTGTTAGCACCCCCCACACCTATCTAATGCATTGTCCTCAATGAATGTAGATGAAAATGCAAATGCAATAAATAGGGGGAAGGAATGATGTTACCGTCTTCGTGGACTCGGGCCAGCCAAGTGCAAATAGGCGAAAGAATGTACAGGGGTAAGCATATAAACAAATTTTTTTTTTTTTTGGGTTAGGTGTATGATGGGGCAAAAAGTGTCAGCACACTATCATCTGGAATCATCGGCTCAGTGGTCAAGAAGGGCTTCAGTCTTTGCCCATTCACTTTAAATTCCGTGTTATTTTTAGGATCTGCAATAAGCACGGCACCGTGTGGGAAAACAGTGCGCATAATGAATGGTCCCGACCAACGAGTTTTTAGTTTCCCCACAAAAATATGAAGCCTAGAATTGTACAGTAGAACCCTATCTCCCGGGGCAAAGTTTTTCCGGGTTATGAATTAGTCATGGAAAAGTTTGGTCCTGCTCTTGGTGATTCGTGCATTCTCATAAGCTTCATTCCGTATCTCCTCTAATTCAGAAATCTGCAATTTCCTAAGTTCACCGGCCTTGGTCAGGTCAAAGTTGAGTTGCTTAATTGCCCAGAGGGCCCGGTGTTCTAATTCTACTGGCAGATGACAGGCTTTTTCAAACACGAGTCTGAAGGAGAAATCCCCAGAACTGTCTTAAATGCGGTATGGTAAGCCACAATGCATCATTGAGCTTAACTGACCAATCCTTTCGGTTTTGTCCGACAGTCTTTTCCAGAATGAGCTTGATCTGTCGGTTGGTGACTTTTACCTGCCCATTTGTCTTGGGATGATACGGGGTTGATAACTTGTGATTGATGGAATATTTTCGCATCAGAGTTTCAAAAACTCTGTTGCAGAAATGTGATCCATTATCACTAATTATCGCTCTCGGGGTGCCAAATCGGGAGAAGATGTTATCTTTAAGAAATTTGACAACCACTTTGTTGTCATTCGTCTTGGCCGGCACAGCTTCTACCCATTTAGAGACATAATCAACAGCAACCAAAATGAATTGGTTACCGAAGGAGTTGGGGAATGGCCCCATGAAATCGATACCCCAAACATCAAAGATTTCAACTTCAAGGATCGGGTTCAGGGGCATCATGTCTCTTCTAGAAATTTTCCTGATTTTCTGACAATTTGCACATGACTTGCAAAAATGATATGAATCCTTGAACAAAGTGGGCCAGTAGAACCCACTTTGTAGAACCTTCTCTCTAGTCTTACGGGGACCGAAGTGTCCTCCGCATGCAAGATCATGACAAAAGCTGAGCACACTCCTCTATTCCTCCTCGGGTATGCATCGTCTAATTATTTGGTCTGGACAATACTTAAAAAGATATGGTTCTTCCCAGAAGAAGTACCGTACTTGGGCAAAGAAGCGGTATTGGTCTTGCTTTGTCCAGTCAGCGGGTAATTGTCCCGTGGCCAGGTAATTAACGACGTCAGCATACCAGGGTTCCTTAAGAATGGCTAGGATGTGCTCATCAGGGAAATCCTCGTTGATCAGAGCTTGGAAGGTTGGTGCATTCAGAATTCGTGAAAGATGATCAGCAACCACATTTTCAATACCTCGTTTATCCCAGATTTCTAAGTCAAATTCTTGAAGCAAAAGGATCCACCGAATCAGTCGGGCTTTTGCTTCCTTCTTGGTCATGAGGTATTTCAGAACCGAGTGATCCGTGAAAATCACCGTTTTCGAACCTAACAAGTAGGGCCGGAATTTTTCTAACGCAAAGACAACGGCCAAGAATTCCTTCTCAGTCGTTGTATAGTTCTGTTGGGCGTCATTCAAGGTCCTACTCGAATAGTAAATCACGTGCTGCCTATTATCGATGCGCTGTCCTAGAACAGTACCAATTGCAAAATCAGATGCATCACACATGATTTCTAATGGCTGGGCCCAATTAGGAGCAGAAATGATAGGTGCAGAAATCAATTCTTGCTTAAGCCTCCCCCAAGATTTAAAACATTCATCATTGAAGTCAAAAGGCACGTCCTTAGCGAGCAGGTTAGTTAAGGGCCTCGCAATTTTGCTAAAGTCCTTAATGAGCCATCGGTAGAACCCAGCATGCCCTAAAAAGGATCTAATATCCTTGATGCTTTTGGGTGGTGGGAGCTTAGCAATCACTTCTACCTTAGCCTTATCCACTTCTATGCCTCTCCTCGAAATCTCATGGCCCAAGACAATCCCCTGTCTCACCATAAAATGGCATTTTTCCCAGTTTAGAGTTAGGTTCTTCTCAATGCATCTTTGTAGCACTAACTCTAAGTGATGGAGACATTGATCAAATGAATCTCCGTAGATGGAGAAGTCATCCATGAAAATCTCAAGAAAACGTTCCACCATATTAGAGAACAAACTAAGCATGCACCGTTGGAACGTTGCAGGAGCATTGCACAATCCAAAAGGCATGCGCCTATAAGCAAAGGTTCCGAACGGGCAAGTGAACGTTGTCTTTTCCTGGTCTTCTGCAGGAATAGGGATTTGATTGTATCTCGAGTACCCATCCAGAAAGCAGTAGTACTCATGTCCAGCCAAACGCTCGAGCATTTGGTCAATGAAGGGTAGCGGGAAATGGTCTTTACGGGTAGCAGCATTCAACTTCCTGTAGTCGATACAAACACGAACCTTGGTAGGCAATCTTGTTTGTACCAACTCTTTTTCCTCATTTTCTACTACCGTAAAGCCAGCCTTCTTGGGACCGCATGAACTGGGCTAACCCATTGGCTATCAGAAATGGGATAAATGATCCCATTATCTAATAGTTTCAGAATTTCAGCCTTCACTGCCTCTTGCATGAGAGGGTTAAGCCTGCGTTGTGGGTCCTCCTAGGGATTGCTTCATCAACTAAATGGATTCTATGTTGCACTATGGCTGTACTTATTCCCTTGATGTCCTTCATTGTCCATCCAATGGCTTCCCTATGTCTTTCCAGAATAGACATTAAGCTGTCCTCTTGTTGCTCAGTCAGGTGGGATGCTATGATGACTGGCAAGGTGTCCTTTCTGCCCAGGTAGGCGTACTTGAGATGTTCAGGCAGGGCTTTCAACTCTAGGGAAGGTGTTGCTTCATTGGAGGGAAACTCTAGGCTTTCGATCCTAAGATGGGGTATACTGGGGCTTGATGTCCAATCCACTGCTGAATCCACGATCTGGTCTAGATTAAATCCTCAGCCTCCAGATCAAACTCTGCCTCAGCTTCTATCTCCATGCATTCCTCATGTCACTGGTCAGGTTTTCAATAGAATTGACCTCAAATGTCTGATCATTGACATCCCTAGGTTGTCTTCTAAGATTGAAGACATTGACTTCCTTCGTCATGTCTCCGAAAGTTAATCGCATGGACCCGTTCCTACAGTTGATTATGGCATTGGCTGTAGCAAGGAATGGGCGCCCTAAGATGACGGGAGTTTGAGACCTAAGATTGGACACAGGTTGGGTCTCAAGTACAATGAAGTTAACGGGGTAAATGAAATCCCCGACCTGGATGAGGACATATGTGATTTCCCCCTTTGGGATCTTCACAGATCGGTCAGCTAGCTGAATGGTGACTCGAGTTGGGCTTAGCTCACCCAACCCAAGTTGCTGGTATACTGAGAGAGGTAGCAAGTTGATACTTGCTCCCAGGTCAAGAAGCGCTCTACTGATTTTGGTTTGTCCTATGGTGCAGGAAATGGTGGGACATCCGGGATCCTTGTATTTTACCGGAATGGGACCAGACAGAATTTCGCTTATGTTAGTGGCCAAGAACACTTTCTTGGGCACATTGGTCTTTCTCTTCTTAGTAGCATAAGCCGGGACTTGTTGGATAGCGTCTAGAAGTGGCACATTTAACTTAACCTAGTTGAACATCTCTAGCATTTTCTCCATGTGCATATTTTTATTATTGTTCCTAAGCCTATTGGGAAAGGGTGCTACAGGCTTGTGAACTTGTTCAGCAGCTTTGTCCTCGTCAGATGTCTGTGGAGCGGATTGGGAGGAACTAGCAGAGGTGGAGGCTTGAGTGGGATCAGGATGGACTGGACTCTTCTGATGGTAGACCTGGTTGTCTACCTTCTTTCCAGATCTCAGTGTGTGAACAGCATTACACTGGTTAATTGATGGATCCTGAACTTCATATGCTTGGTTGGAGGTTTTGGGTTAACTAATGGCTGACTAGGCAAAGTACCCTTAGGTCTTTCACTTAGGGAGCTAGCTAACTGGCTCATCTGCAATTCCAACCTTGATATGGCCTGTGAATGACTATTTAGAGTTTGTCCCTGGTTCTGCATGAAAGCAGCCTGGGACTTAAAGAAAGCCTCTATGCTCTCCTCTAATTTACTGATTTTCTTTTCCATTAGAGAGCCTTGGGAGGAGGAAGATGGGGCTTGACTGGGAAAAGGTGGTGGAGGAGCAGGATGGTGAAAGTTGTTTGAAAAATTAGGTCTGGGAGGATTGTTTGGGGCCCAGGAGAAATTTGGGTGATTCTCCAGCCGGGATTGTAGGTCTGCGAGTAGGGGTTGTGAGGCGGCCGTGAGTAAGCCGCATTCATGTGTTCCGGTGGCACTTGCAGGGCATGAAAAACAGGACACTCTTCAAAGACATGGTTCGGTGCCTGACAATATGAACAACCCGGATTGTGAATTGGTGGTGGGTTGATCTGGTTGACACTAGCAGGCTCTTTTGTTTCTAGAGCCTCTATCCTTCTCATCAGGGTAGCAATCTTAGCCTCGGCAGCTATGGATGATTCTAGAGATAGGAGCCCTCCTCTTGAAGCTATAGATTGTGAATTCCTAGGTTTTTTCCGAGGCTGGCTCCCATTGCAGGGTTTTCTCCGCTAAGTCCTCAAATAATTCCCAACCCTGATTCTCATCCTTCTGCAAGAACCCTCCCTGACACATCGTTTCTAACAGGGTCTTAGTCTGATAATCTAGACCATCGTAGAGAATCTGGCATTGACGCCATTTCTCCACGTCATGATGAGGGCACTGAGCGAGGAGATCTTTGAATCGCTCAAAGTATCTCCAAAATGGTTCGCTCGGGTCTTGCTTAAACTGCATGATGTTCTTCCTAATGAGGGCAGTTTTGTGAATTTGGTAGAATTTCTTCAAGAAGGCCTTGACGAAATCATCCCAGGTTGTGACTGAATCTGCTGCCAAGCTGTACAACCACTTCTTAGCTAGGTCCTTTAGGGAAAAAGGGATGAAACGTAACCTAACGACATCGTCTCCTAGCTGGGTTATACGCATCATGAGGCATACTTCTTCAAATTCCCTAACAAAGAAGTATGCGTCCTCTGATTTTAAACCATGAAATTTGGGAAGAGTGTTAATGAATTGTGGCTTTAACTAAAAATTATTACCGTTTGCTTCAGGAAGTTTTATGCAAGATGGAAGTGAAGTTCTGATCGGGTAAAATCTATCCTAAAGTGACGCCATCACCGGTTCTGGATGCAAGGGTAGAGAAGTGTTTCTTTTAATCTGGAAGTTGACGGATCTCTCACCCACTCTTGCATGCAGCACACCACAACCAACGTGAAGACAACAAACAATTGAAAAAGAACTAAAAACAAAAAAAGAAAGAAAAACAACCTCAAGCCTTAGTCTAAGGTACCTGGACCTAGACGACTCCTAACTGGTCGATTCTCCGGGGAAGGTTGTTGCAGGAACTCGACTACAAGCTAATCGGTCAGGAAAGGGCAAAGCTCGGGGGGAGGTATCCGGGCAGAGCCACGGGCCTAATTATGCCAAACCACGGAGCTTTCGAGGCTTTACCTCTCAATCCACTTTCCTTAGACACCGATTTTGCAGGAGTATAGTTCTTACAATTTCCAACCTCGGTTAATCTCTTAGTGAGTCTGATATGTCCCTAGGGCCAACGTCTATTGATTTTTAGTTAAGGCTTGGGAAAATGTGAGTGCACTTGGAGATGGTTTTTGGGCTAAGGAAGGGTGATGAAATCCCCACCTTATCTTGTTTATTTGGGTTTTGCCCTTAAAGTCAATTGTGCAAGTGTACAGTTTATTCACAACAAGGTAACACTCAAAGCGGTAAATCACTTCAGAATGTTGGTCCTATTCTATATGAATGCACACGTACCTTGTCTCCAGCACTCTTCAACAGAAATTGAAATGAATTGAAATAGACACGTGCCCTATATGCAAAGGTCTAATCCAAATTTCAATTAAGCAACAAGTGAATTTCTGTTGAATTTATTACACATGCATATAGGCGAAGCATCCAAGGAAACTAAAAAATTAGAAAGCAAAACTTTTTTTTTTAGCGGCGCTCGGCAACCCTGCAAACGAGTTTGTTAGTACTTCAATCGGAAAAACTCGCTTTTACACGAATTTTTCCGAGGGCAAATGAATCCTCGCACAATGTCCTTGACCACCTCTTTTGCTTCCCGTGATAGTAAGTTCCTTGGTTCTTCTCCTACACACAAAAACAAAGAACAATCTTTAGTAGTGAACAATAAAGCCGTTCCCTCCCCAGCAGCGGCGCCAAAATTTGATCGGCAAAAAGCAAGCACAAGAAAAGTAGAAAGGGAGTGGGTCGAAGTTACTGCTTTTGCGATTCTTCCGTAGTAGCGAAGTGGCTATACGGGCGTATCCACAAGGAAGGAGAGCGATGGAAGCTTGATGCGACTTCAAAGTTCAAGAAGAAAGAAAGTTCTTTGTGTCAAAATAAAGAATTGAAAAGTGAAAACAAGTTGTTTGAAGAATTGTTGGAAAATGTTTGGGTGGTTTGTAAAAAGTGATTTTTTTTCTTAGTTGTAAAAATGCATGGCTAACTTCCTACTAAGTGCTCCCACTAATTTCTAACTTTTTGAAGATAGCCTCACGATGGATCATAGGCAAACACAACCCTTGTGCATTGGAACTAATCACGTGAAAATCGAGTGAAAGTTCATCCTAAAACTTAGCCTTACACAGCAAAAACTCGGACATTCCCATATCAAGATCCGATAGAAGGCGAGAATAAGGGAAGACTCGAGTGCACTATTGGTATCGGCAAAGTTTAAAGGAAAAGTCTCTAACTTATAACAACAAACAAAGTACAAAACTCATAGATCATCAAAAAGCCATTTAAGTATGAAATATGCGAAGGTAAATACTTTTAGGAAGTTAGAGTTAGAACTCTCGTCTTAAGATGCCATAGCTCTCATTTGCACAAGGCTTGTTTGGCACTATTGACTCATGCGGGTTATCAAACAAGTGTTAGAAATTAGTGGGTTAGTAGTTAGTTAGCCATGCTAATGAGAGAGTTAGTTAGCCATAAAAAGAAAAGAAACAACAAAGGAAAAGAAGTGGAAAAGAAGAGAGTTACACTACAACAAGAAACAAATAAAGGAAAGAAGTAAAGAGCAACAAGTTTACACTACAACAATTAAGTAAAAGCAAATGCAAAGACAAGTAAATGGAAAGAAGGAAGAGAAGTAGTACTTGTATTATCTTGTCACCCTTCAAATACAACTCTTTACACACTCTCTCTTTCACTTTAATGGCTAAAACCTAAAACTAGAAGAAGAACAACAATTACAACTACAAACTAAAAACAAGATTACAAAATTTTCTCTAACTCTGATCTGCTTCCACTGAAGACCCCATGGGGGTGTATTTATAGGCACCAGGGGAAAGGGGGCACGTGGGAAGCACGTGGCCCGAAGCGCAGGCGCGCGCGCGCCTGGCTTCTGGCGGCGCGTCGCCCAGTTTGTCTCCTGTCAATTAGACCTCCTGGATTTGCTATTTGACTCCCTGGGCTGACAAAATCTTCACTCTAAAGTCAATGTCTAATTGGTAGGCTTTTAATCACCAATTAAATGGTGATTTTAGGTCTTCTTCTTCATTTGCACACCATGGACCTAGATTGAAGCAACCAAAGCTTTATTAGCAAAATTTAACATTAAATGAATATGAGAATGTGATGATAATTATGCAAAATTAGAGACTAATCAACCAACCTGACAAGGGACAAACTGGGCGACGCGTTGCCTGGAGCCAGGCGCGCGCCGCCCTGGCAACGCAGCGGAAACCCGGCCCAGGCCGCGTTTCCACGGCCCTTTGGGCGCGCGCGCCTGCGCTTCGGGCCACGAGTCACCCCCTAGCCCCCTTTCCCCTGGTGCCTATAAATACCCCTTGGGGTCTGAAGAAAGGAGATATCCAGAGAAGAAAGTTGTATTTTGTTCCTTTGTTAGGAGTTGTAGTTGTTTTAATTTTCTTCTTCCAGTTCTAGTTTTAGCCATTAGAGTGAGAGAGAGAGAGTGTGTACAAGTTGTATTTGAAGGTGACAAGCTAATATAAGTAACTATTTCTCTGTCTTCTTTCCATTTACTTGTCTTTGCCATTTACTTTTACTTCGTTATTGTAGTGTAACTTTCTTCCTCTTCACTTCTTTTCTTTTACTTTCTTGTATGTAACCCCCTTTCCCTTTACCCTTCTTCTTTTGTTGCTTCTTTTACTACCATGTCTAACTAACTCTTCCATAGCATGGCTAACTAACTACTAACCAACTAATCTCTAACTCTTGATTAATAACCCAAATGAGTTAATAGTATCAAACAAGCCTTGTGCAAACAAGAGCTATGACATCTTAAGATGAGGGTTCTAACTCTAACTTACCTACAAGTATTTACTTTCTTATATTTCATGCTTAATGGGTTTTTGATGATCTATGGGTTGTGTGCTTTATTTGTTGATGTAAGTTAGAGATTTTCCTTTTAACTTTGCCGATACCATTAGTGCACTTGTGTCTTCCCTTATTCTCGACTTCTATTGGATCTTGATAAGGGAATATCTAAGTTTTTGCCGTGTAAATCTAAATTAAAGGAAGGACTTTCATTCATTCCAACGTGAATAGTTCCGATGCATAAAAATTTTACTTGCCTATGATCCATTGTGAGACAGCATCTTCAAGAAGTTAGAGATTATGGGAGCAATTAGTAGAAAGTTAGCCATGCGTTTTTACCATTAAGAAAATCCGACTTTACAAACCACCAAATCATTTTCAAACAATTCTAGAAACCGACTTGTTTTCATTTTTCAATTCTTTATTTGAAACAAAGAACTTTCTCTTTTCTTGAACATAGAAGCCGCATCAAGTTTCCATCGCTCTCCCTCCTTGTGGATATGACCTGTATAGCTACTTCGCTACTACGAAAGAATAGCAAAAGCAGTAACATCGACCCACACTCTTTTACTAATTTTTGTGCTTGCTTTTTGCCGATCGCTTGTTGGCAAGCATCATCCCAAATGAATGAAACACCTTCTTCATCAATTTGATGAAGGGTTGGCATCCGCTTGAGAGATTTGAGATAAATCTCTAGATATAGGCCAGTCGCCCTTGTAATCCTCTAAGTTCTCTAAGATTCCTTGAAAGTTGCACTCCTGGACAACACAGACTTTCTCTGGGTCGAGGTGGATCCTTTGGATGTTATGACAAACCTTAGGAATTTACCGCTGGCTACCCCCAGGAAGGATTTGGTGGGATTCATCTTCAATTGACACGCCCACATGATAGCGAATACTGTCTTTAGATCTGCTATACGATCGCTTTTGGCACGACTTTTCACTACAATATCATATATGTAGCATTCCACTGTTTTGTGATTATGCTCGTAGAAAATTGTATTCATAACTCTCGAGTATATTGCCCTTGCATTCTTCAATCTAAAAGGCATCACAGTATAGCAATACACCCCTAGTGGTGTCCTAAATGATGTATGTTTCTCATCATCAGGGTACATCGTAATTTGATTGTATCCGAAGATCCATCCATGAATGACATCTGTTCAAACCCACATGTATTGTCGATCATGACATCCGTGATTGGAAGGGGAAACTCATCTTTAGGACAAACTTCATTTAGATCACAAAAATCAATGCAAACCCAGATGTTCCTATTCTTCTTGGTGACTGGGACGATATTAGCTACCCAATAAGGGTGTTGTTCTTTCCTGATGAAATCGGAGTCTATAAGCTTCATGACTTCTGATTGAATTGCTTCCATTATCTCTGGATGAAACCGTCATTGCTACTGCTTGACGGGCTTCGCATCTGGGTTGATCTTGAAGTGATGCATAATCACCTGAGGATCAAGCCCAGGCATATCTCATAGTTCCAAGCGAATACATCTATATAATCTCGCATGAGACATATGAGATCTTCTTTCTCGGGAGGTAATAAGATTTCGCTTATGAAGAAGGCTTAAAGGTTAGCCTCATCTCCCAAATTGATCTGAATTACCCTATCCTCTGTAGGTGGTTTACATTGTTCAAAGTGAATTTCCCAGAGAACATTTAGGTGTTTGATCCAGGGATCTGTATCTAACGGATCATGTCTCATTTCTATCTTCCGGGTGACTTGTTGAAAAAATGTTTACCGAAAGTTCTTTGAAGATGTTGCCGATACTGACATCTGACTCCCATGATGACGTACTTGATGAGTGGTTATGATATAATGACTCTTCAGACTCAGAGGCTAACATAATTGGAGTTGACACATAGCCTAACCCTCTGCGAGTTTGATGATAATAATCAGGAGCTTCCCCTTTTGGAACGAAGGATTGAAGCAGTGTTCTCCTTTCTTTACCGAAGTTCAAGCCAGGACCATTTGTTAGGTCATAACCCATATTCTCCATCATTTTGAGTACATTTGACTCGTAATGAGAGAATTGAGGAAGTTTAGTCTCGCTTTTCAAGTCTTCGTAAGTCATTGGTTTGGACTCGACTCTTCCAAAAAGGATCAATTTTTAACCTTTGCGTCTTGCTTGGACTTCAAAGAAAGAACTTGCGCATTAATGATGCTTTGATATACCGTGAAAGATGATCTCACCGATACATCCAATGATGACAGGGCATCTATTGCTGACCAGGGGTCATCATCTTCATCGATACTAGAATCTGATGGTACAGAATCAGAAGCAAATACAGAAAAGTAAGCTGAATCTAACTATCCATTAATATACCACTCGCCTGAATCATTGGCGGTGTTATTGACATCGAGCTTATTAACGCTTGTTACAAGTGGATTCAGCTACCAAAAACATTCTTCTTCTTCTTCTGGCTTCACATCAGCTTCGTTACCAGAGTCTAGTTCCTCTGGCTGGGGATTCTCGTTTGTCTTCAGAGAATCCTGGTACAGGAGGGAGTCTGTGAAGTAATTCTCTACCCTTGAACGGTGACCTTTCGACGATCAACATTCAAACTTTTTCATCTCTGTAAACATACTTCATAACTTGATGGAGAGTAGAGAGGACAATGGAGTTGCAATGAATCCATGGTTGTCCCAGCTGCAAATTATATGAAGTGTCAGCGTCGATAACATAGCACGTCACCTCAGATCTTAGGTCTCCGATCTGACATTTGAGTTTAATCTTTCTCATTGGGCACGTACCATTAGCGTTGAAGCCATAAATAGTAGTTTGAGTGGCACTCAATCAGTGAGTGGGGATTCTCAAATGCTGCATGACACGACGGGGCATGATGCTCAACGCGAAGCCTGGATCCACCTGAATGCGGCTCACTTCAGATGATCCAATACACCCTATGAAGTACAAGGGCCTATCATATTTCCCTTTAACCTGCATGTCATCTGGAGTGAAGGTTATGCAGGGGGCATGTTGAAAGGTGTGGAGGCAGTTTTCTTCATCTTCCTCCTGTGGTTCAGCTGAAATCCAGGTCATGAAGACCTCAGTATCACCTAAAACTTCTCTCAGAGCTTCTCTTGTTAACTTTGATAGTCTCAGGAGCTCATAAAAGATGATCCTGGCTGGGATGTTGGCCCATTGAGCCAAGACATCTAAGTGGTACGGTCTCAAAGATCCTTCCGTTTTGTCCTTTGAGAGAGCCTTGGCATACCAAAGTTCCTTTTACTTCTCCACGCGTTGCTTTGTAGATTACTTGGTTGGCTCTGAGGTGGGTTTAAGCGGATTTACTACCATTTCATCGTACTTCTTCAAGTATGACTAACCTAACGAGTCCCGGCCATAAGCGGTGCATTCAGCTCTGTAGCAAGGATGATTGTCTTCTCCTCAGAATCAGTCACCGAGGCAATATCGGTTTCCGGTTCCTGACCAACCACATTGCAAGGAGAAGCTTTTGCTTTGCTTCTGAACTTCCTGTTGGTAGTAATCCACAGTTGGCCTTCTATGAAATCGGGATGAACCCACATGATCTCTCCTTGAAGAGTTGGAACGGGCATGAGACCTTTCTTCCGTTAGTGGTGGGGATCTATATTAACCACTCTGAGTTCCCTTTCTGGATGAGAACTACTCCGGCCGGCGTTGGAGGCTGTACCCAAACTGAAGGAATGACGTCATGTTAGCTGTCACTTTCTTCTGCTCCGAGCGGAGCTTGATCACCTCCACATCAACAATGCTTAGAGAATGTCTTTAAAGACGTAATGGCTCTTTGTATGGTGCCCCAGCATCCTATGGTACAAGCAATAATTGGGGTTGTCAGTCTTGGCCACCTCCTCAGGATGTCTAGCTTTAGGAAGCTTCAGTCTATTTCTCTTGTTGAGTAACTTGAACAACGAATCTACATGCTCGTCCTCAAAGGAGTACTACTTGTTGGCGTATGGCTAGGTTGAAGAGCTACCCGCTCTAGCCGGTTAGGTCTTATAGGGAGACTTTAGCTCTGTCGCCAGTGTGTCCTTCCTTTTAGCTTAAAAAGATGCTTATGGCACACGCCTTGTCGACTTTTTGGGTTTGGGCTTGTTTTCTTCTGCCTTAATCCTGGTGATAATCTCTTCTTCCTTTTCACCTTGCTAGACCAACTGCGTTCAGGTATGACTTTCAGCTACTCCTATCTAAGCTAGGAGTGAGGTTAGCAAATCGTGATGATATGTTTCCACCAGGGTGGCCTGGGTCATACCGCTAGGACATCAAAGTGCCATATTCCAAAATCTCTCCACAAATACTTTAACTGACTCTCCTTTCTATTACCTCATCGCCAGGAGAGTTGGCATGGTAATCTTCGAGTCGTCTTCGAAGAAGCGTGTAAGGAAAAGTTTCTCCAGATCACCTAAGTTCTTGAGAAAGCCTTCTGGGAGCTTCATGAACCATTCAAAAGCAATCCCCTTTAGGGTGCCGATGAACAAACATGCCAGGATGACATTATTTGATACTACATTCTCTGTCGAGATATGAAGCAGCATATATGTTCGGTGACCCCTTTCCATCGAAGGCCTATAGAGTTAGAGCTTTGAACTTAGAAGGATACATGACAAGATCCCACTCAGTCGGGTACGGCCTGACCACTCCTGCTTCTTGTAGGCTTTTGCGACTGAAAAGGGCTTCAAGATGTTATTTCTATTTACTCATCCTTCTGGAATGAGTGCTCCCATTCTCTGAATTGCCTCCCTCTTCGGATGGAGGCTTGGACGACTCAGAGTTAGAATGCTCCTCCTCCTCTATATGTGCAGAAGACGAGCTTTCTCCTTCCTTCTATTTGCCTTTGAACTTCTTGGAAGGAGTCTTGGCCTTAGGCTTCTTCTTTTAATCCTCAAGTAATTGTGAATGTATCTGTTTGAGGCTATCGATAGATTCTTGCTGAGCACAAATCATATTGAGTCACTTCCTCTGGGTCTGGGCTTGCTATTCAAAGCACCTGGCCATTTCTTCAGGAGTTCTTGCCATATACTCGAAGGCTTCTTTCTCTTCAGAAGAGTTCAAGATCTGTGATTCTGTGATGGCAGAGTGTGACTCTCTTACTTCAATGCCCCCGGCTAGGGCACTATACTTCATTCGGGCTCTTACACCAATTTGAGTGCGGGTATGCCGGTACACTCATTCCAGTTCGGTGTCAGACTCGTCAGAGCTGACTATGGCTGCTTCCCCTTAATTTTGCTTGGCGTAGTGCTTGGACCCACCATGTTCGCAGTAACTTCAGGGCACTCTGCATCAGAGAAAGTTACCCTTGTGCGAGAGCAACGCCTTTTGGACAAGCAAGAGATTAATGTGAATGATAACAATTTGAACACCGACTGTTTGCATTGGCATTCAGAGAGCACCGCTGTGATGAGCTATTCACAGCAGCATAGTGGAGTAATTTGATGAACACTCTTCTTCTTTGTCAAATAATCCCTTAGATCTGTCGGAGGGGATCGAAGAGAGTAGCCTCGAGTCTCTGAGGATGAGGACTTTTTAGCTCCCTTCTGACCTAGCCATCGGAGAGTGAATGTTAACCTTGCGACGCAACTCCGAGAAGCAAGTCTCAGGGGCGCAGGGTTTAGAGACGCGGAGTTCATATTCTGCAGAATAGACGCGGCTCTCGCGTTTTGGCTATGAGATGCGGGTCTCAAGCCTCCGCTAATAAGAGACGCGAACCTTGCATTATTGATTGTCACGTTTGTCTAGTGACACTTGAGAGACACGGACTTCATGAGTCCCGCGTTTTGGCGTAGAGATGCAGGTCTCATATCTCTGAGAAGAGACGCAGACTTTGTGTTGCTGAACGTCATGCCTGTGAGGTAGGGCCTCAGAAATGAGAGCCTCATGTGCTCTGCACTTTGGTATTCAGACGCAGACTTCACGCGTCTGATACTGTTCAGAGGAGACGCGGACTTGAGCCTCGGGTCGTGTATCTACTAGACAGATGGCCTTTCCAGCTTCTTCCATCTATTGTCGATGTGCGCGACACCTTTGTCGACAAGTAGCATTCCGATTATGCTTCACGGGTTATTGGGGACCCCTAGTAACTTGGAGCTAAGGAAGAGGAGGGGCGTGGCAAGATTAGCCTTCAACGACGTTGGCCCACGGGTCTCGTGAGAGACGTTGACGCGGGCCACGCACGTGACGTGGCCAGAAATAGCCCTGTTTGCGT
Source organism: Agave tequilana (assembly GCA_038442645.1). Classification (NCBI taxonomy): domain Eukaryota; kingdom Viridiplantae; phylum Streptophyta; class Magnoliopsida; order Asparagales; family Asparagaceae; genus Agave; species Agave tequilana. The sequence goes on along the minus strand of JAVJIF010002374.1, from coordinate 46,847 downwards.
AGGCCATCTTTGGAGAAGTCTCCGAAGAGATTTGAGAGGATACCCTGCAGTACTTCTGCGTGACTCTGGGGCTCTTGGAGCCAGAAGAGAGAAACTCCTCATATTTTACCTGGTCGAACTCCACGACAAGTGACTCAACCGTTTTTCCCATGAAGGTGATGTCACCTTGCGCCACAACTTGCTCATCAGTGGAGAAAGTAGTCCCCAGCGGAGTCGCCATCTCTTGTACAGGGGGAAAGTTGGAAGTGTATTGCAAAATTTTCTTGAATCAATGATAAATTATAACTCAAAATTCCAACTATAAGAGAGAGAAGACACACAAGCTTAGATCTCCTCTTTGTTTAAGCTGGGTTTTTTGCGTAGCGGTGAAAAGTGAATCTTATTTTTCATTGACTGGGTGAACGTCAAGCTCTTTTAGAAATCTTCTCTTTGGATCACAAATGGAGTAGCACAACTTCTATCCAATGAAATCTCAAAGACACTTAGGCAAAAACTTGAACTCAGCAAGTTGGTAGAAGAGTTTAACTATTTATGAGTATTCCTCAGCAGAAAAATTCTGACCCCTCTTCAATAGCAAATTGAGCTATTCATAGGGGTTTCAGGGGTAAAACTGTCCCCTAAAAGCCCTCCATAATGGGGGTTAACTCTCCTAATTACGTGGGCAGTACTTGACCCAGTAATGAGAGTAGTTATAACTGAGAGGCAGGGCTCCTTTGCAATTGAACCCGGTCTTGAGCCCTGCGTTTAGCCGTTGAGGTAACACTGGACGCTGGTCTTGAGCTCCGCATTTGGGTGCCGCGGTGGTGTTAAGTTTCGAACTTCAAACTTTGTGTCAAGCCTCTAATTTGAGACGCGGGTCTTGAGCTTCGCGTTTGGGTAATGTGGTGGTGTTAAAACATGAGTTTGAGCTCTGTATCGAGCTTGAAAATGGGGGCTTCAAGCTTTGTGAGATGCGAGCTTCAAGCTCCGACGTGGGCTTCAAGCTTTGACGCGAGCTTAAGGCTTTGTGCCTGAGCACTGAAGTGGTACTGAGACGCGGGCTTTGAGCTCTGTGTTCTTGACATTGCAATGGTGTTGAGACGTGGGTTTCGAGTCATGTGCTTTGCCTTTGCATGAGTTGCTTTGATTAGGCTCGCGTTTGAAATATAGACTCTGTTATCTGATGACTTGTCTTCAGTAATTTTTAGATAGTCTATAATTGGTGTTCGCTGACATAATAATAAACTGCTCATAATGTACTGTGACTGATTGTAGATTGTCACGCCCAACGCCCAAAATATAGTGTAACAGTACGTGACATGATTGGCGATGTGTACGCGCTAGGTATGATATCCCTACATATACACGTTAAGCCTATTGTAGACCTATACAAGAACACTGCTGATATATTATATTACATGTAACAAGAGTATATAACACAGTCCAATACAGTACCAAAAATATAGTACATATGAGTCCATCAGCATATTTATGAAAATGTACAGTACAACTACATAACTAGAATATAAAAAGAGAGTGACTATGAAACATACTGAAAGCCAAAAGAGATAACAAGGTCACGAACTGTCCTACTGCTGCTCAGCCAAAATGTCTAGGTACTCCTCATCCTCCTCTGAAGGTGTAACTACGGAATCTATATCTGGGCATGCAAACCCAGGGTCTCAGATGTGACCGAGCAAGTGTACAAAAAAAAAAGATAATGAAAACAAAAGACTAACATGAAATATACATGCACATGGATGAAGCAGGACAAACAATGAGATGACAATAATCACAATATCAGTGGAGTAACTCTTCACTATATTGTCCATAAGTGTATAATGTGTACCATGAGACTTAACAATTGAGCAGCTCTGATCAGGTGGGTGTATCCTGTGCATAACCGGGATTACGGCCTTAAACAGACCCCTGGCTGTTGAGACCGGGGCCCTTCGCTAAGAGGGGAGCAGGAAACGGGAAGCAAGAGCTCATGGAGCTATATACAATCTGTAGGCATCACTACCATCTCCTGCAGTGGGATTAACAATGTGAATCCAGTACACCCACCCGATAACATCTAGTCAATCATCCAGTCTCCCCATCCCCAAGTATTTCATTACAGAGTGACATGCGGTGACATGAATTAACAGGAACAAGTGACAAAAACACAGGAAGAACTCATCATATTCTAAGTATTATAGTCATGTACATGAGTGTGCATGTATCGAGCAAATAGCTGGCATAAATAACGGGATCATCTATATAACGTGTAACGGGAATAAATAACAGAAGCGTTAAAGTAGCATGTAACGGGAGTAAGTAAAAGAAATACATGCATTTATCCCAGTTATCTCCACAATAATATACACTATATACCATAACTATCATTGATAACCCAGTAGAACAAGTCCATGCTCAAATATACTACTCAATCCCTAAGATACATGCCATTTATCAAGAATAATCATAATATCGGTAATCGAATGTACCAGTCAGCTAACATGATTCCTACAAATGATTTCATTGGTGAAATAATAAAACTAATGGTAATAACTTGCCTTAGAATGTAGTTCTTGCAGTTTCGATCCCAACGGTACCAAGAACGCGCGATTCAGAAGTCAAATGACCAAGTTATTGTCTGCAGCATGACTTATAAGATCTGAAAGTTATCCAGGGAGTAAACCAAATTTACAGGGTTATAAATATATAAAGTAATTATTTTTGAAGGGCCTAAATGAAATTTACCCTTTTTATCAACATGGGTTGTGGGTTCCGGATTTCTGGGTGTAGTTTGGGTTGTAAACAAACCTGTTATGGGTTTTTTCCCTTTTCCTTCACAGCGCAACAATAGCAGATGAGTAAAAGAAGAAGGAGAGGAGGGGGACTGGGTTTCTGGTCATGGCTAGAGGTGGCCACAGTGGTTGGGTGGCCGTGTGAGTGATAGGGGGTGGGAGACGGAGCACCGACGACTGGAGATAGAGAAAGAAAGGGAGAGTGACGAGGTAAAATGGAGGAAGTGGGAAAGGAAAGATGGTGGCGGACATGATGGGCCATGGCGGAGGGTGGCAGTGGTTGTGGTGGTGCTAGGGTGGAAGCGCGGTGGCCCTAGGGTGGTCGTGGTGGTCAGAGAGAGGGGGAGGACGTGGTGTAGTGTAAGGGAGGAGAGAGAAAACGAGATAGAGAGAGTGTGAAGTTGAGGGGTGGTGGGGTTGGGCCATGGGTTGGTAGCAGGGCGGCGCTCAGTTCACCGGAGGTGGGTGATCGGCGAGGGGTACAGAGGTCGGGGGTGGTGATGGCGCAGTGTTTTAAAGAGAGAGAGAGAGAACTGTTTTGGGTTTAATTAAAATAGATTTTGGGGTTTTTAATATTGATTAGGTCGGTTAACTAGAATAGTGTAGAAAGTTAGAGATAATGTTAAGGTCAGTTAATAGGAATTATGTAGAAACCTAGAGAAAAGTTTTAAAGTCGGTTAGATTATTAGGATTTTAAATATATATTTAATTACATTTAATAATTGGGTCAAAATGTGACTAGTCCAGAAAAGTCCACAAAAATTATGAAACATAAAAAATATTATTTTAAGACAGAATGTGAAATCAGATTTTAAATATTCAAACTAGTTTGCCAATTAAAAATCTTGAAAGGATCAATGATACCAGGCGACACCTGTTCGACCCGATTTTGGAATAATTCAGAAAAATCTCTAAAATACCTGAAAAGTAGAATAAATAAGATTTTAAAGACTAATACAAAAGTAGAGTCTAGAAATTTTACTCCATTTTGAATTAAAAATCCTTAGGTCAATTATCGATATCGGTTGACACCGATTTCGAACATTTTTCAAAATAATCTAGAAAATTTCCAGAAATTTCAAAAATCCAAAATATTAGAAAATAATTTGTGAAACTGAAACTAATTTAATCTAACTATCAGGCTGGTCAAATCACTGTATACCCCATATCGTATAGTAATACGGTGGCACATATAACTACAACTGAGGGTTGCACTTCTACCCACCTGATAACAAAAATTTTGTCCTCGAAATTTAAAAGAAACTTAGAATGCAACAGATTATAATAAATATATCTTTATAATGTTATACCTGAGAGTCAGAGAATAGGTGAGGGTACTTTTATCGAACTCCTTCCTCTAGCACCCAGGTGGAATCTCCCAGAGAATTAGGATCCCAAGCTACTCGAACTAAAGAGATCACCTGTTCTTAAGGACCTTCTCTCTACGATCAGGTATTGCCACCGGTTGAACTTCATAAGTCAAATCCGGTCTAAGTATCAATTCTAAATAATCAAGGATGTGCTTCTCATCAGGCACATATTTTCGAAGCTGAGACACATGAAACACATCATGTACTCCTTCCAAAGATGGAGGTAATGCCAGCTTATAAGCAACTGCACCAATTCGCTCTACAACCTTAAATGGCCCAATATATCTTGGACTCAACTTCCTTTACTTCCAAATCTGATAACTCCTCGAGTAGGTGATATTTTAAGAAATACATGATCCCCGATCACAAACTCCAAGGGTCGCCTTTTAGAATCTGCCCAGCTCTGCTGACGGTCCTGTGCAGCTTGTAGATGCTTTCTAATCTGAGTTACTTTATCTACAGTTTGAGTTATCAGCTCTGGCCTAAGTAGTTTTCATTCACCAGTGTTATCCCAACACATGGGTGATCTACATTTTCGTCCATATAGAGCCTCAAATGGTGACATCTGAATACTAGCCTGGTAACTGTTATTATAGGAGAATTCAACCAAATGCTGGTGATCTTCCCAGGACCCCTTGAAATTCATAACATAGGCTCGTAGCATGTCTTTCCAGAATTTGTATAACCCTTTCAGATTGCCCATCAGTTTGGGGGTGCTAAGTGGTACTGAATTTCAACTTGCTTCCCAGACTAGTCTGCAGATAAAAATCTTGTGCCTCGATATGACACAATACTCACTGGTACTCCATGCATCTCACTATCTCCTGCATATAGCGCTCTATTAAGATTTAGTGGACTAACTCACTTTAAAAGGTATAAACTGAGCGCTCTTGGTCAGTCTGTCAACTATCACCAAGATAGCATTGTGACCTTTTGAACTTCTTGGTAGTGCAGTCACAAAATCTATAGTAATATGTTCCCACTTCCATTCAGGAATCGAAAGCGGTTGCAATAAACCAGCCGTCCTCTGGTGCTCTGCTTTTACTTGTTGGCAGACTAGGCATTTAGATAGAAATCTGGTTATTTCCCTTTTCATCCTATGCCACCAAAAATGTTGCTTAAGATCCTGATACATCTTCATTCCCCCAGGATTAATATTATAAGGAGAGTTGTTAGCTTCTTCCAATAACTCTTGTCTAATATCTCCCTTAGGCACACATAAACATGCACCATATCTTAAAGAACCATCTCCATTAAGAAGTAAGTCAGTTCTCAATCCAGCTTCCACCTGACCCCTGAATTTTTAGAGTTTCTTGTCACCCGCCTGAGCTTCCTTTATCCTGTCTATCAAAGATGTCTGGAGTTGTAGTGCCATACAATGAGCTACTACTTCTGGTATAACAACTTCCAGGGTTAATGTTCTCATCTCCTCGATAAACTTCTTCTGTTCAGTGAGGATCATAGCAGCTGGTCTCCTACTTAGAGCATCTGGCACCACATTTACTCATCCTGGGTGGTACTGGAGAGTCAAATCATATTCTGCATAAGTTCCAACCATCTCTTTTGTCTTATATTTAACTCTTTCTGAGTGAAAATGTATTTCAGACTCTTATGGTCCGTGTAAATCTCCACTCGAGTTCCCAGTAAATAATGTCGCCAAATCTTCAGGGCGAATATAACAGCCGGCCAATCCTAACTCATGACTCAGGTAATTCTACTTATGTGACTTGAGCTGTCTTGAGGAATAGGCCACCACTCTATCATATTGCATAAGCATACAACCAAGCCCCTATCCTGATGCATTACTATATATAATAAAACCATCCAACTGATCTGGAATAACAAGAACCGGTGTGGTTGTCAACCTGTGCTTTAGTTCTGCAAAAACTGCTTTACAATCTTCTATCCAAATAAATTTCTTTCCTTTCTTGTTCAACTGTGTCAAAGGTTTCGCAATCTTCGAAAAAACTTTCACAAACTTCCTATAATATCCAGCCAAGCCCAAGAACTGTCTCACCTCGGTCACTGATTTAAGAGTCGGCCACTTCTCTATTGCTTTCATCTTTTTCGGGTCCACTGATACTCCTTGACCTGAGACAATATGTCCAAGGAAGTTAACACTTACTAGCCAAAATGCATATTTACTCAACTTCCCATATAATCGCTTCTCTCTCAGTACCTGCAGCACGGTCCTCAAATGTTCCGCATGTTCCCCCCAAGTTTTGTAATAAAAAAGGATATCATCAATGAAAACTATTACAAACTTATCCCAAATGAGGAGAGAACACACTATTCATCAGATCTATGAAGACTGTTGGGGCATTGGTAAGTCCAAAAGGAATTTCCAGGAACTCATAATGTCCATATCTCATGCGAGAAGTAGTCTTTGGAATATCTGATGCTTTCACTTTTAATTGATGATAACCATAACGAAGATCCAGTCGGGAAAATATTGTTGTGTCACAAAGCTGATCGAATAAATTATCGATTCTGGGCAAGGGATACTTATTCTTGATAGCCACCTTGTTTAGCTCTCTGTAGTCAATACATAATCTCTGTGTCCCATCCTTCTTCTTTGCCAGTAACACTAGAGCTGCCCATGGTGAAGTACTTGGTCTACTAAAACTTTATTCAGAAGATCTTGGATTTGCTTTTTCACCTCTGCCAACTCTACTGGCGCCAGCTGGTATGGTGCCTTGGAGATTGGAGCAGTACCAGAAAGCACATCAATCGTTAACTCAACTTCTCTATCTGGAGGCAATCCAGGCAAATCTTTAGGAAAAACATCTAAGAATTCCCTCACTACTTCAGGAGCTTCGATCTGATCTGCATCTTTGAATTCCAGTAGATTGGAAATATGAAACACTACACTCTTCCTCTGACAATCTATGACTGCATGCACCCGACTAAGCCAGTCCTTACCTAGTATAATATCAAAGTCATAGTTATCAATAACAGGAAGGTCATGATAAACTACCTGTCACAAATATCGACGGGACATTTTGGACACACCTTGTTACACGACATTGCCCCATTTCCAGTGCTAATAGTCCAACCTCGGTGTACAGTGTCACATGATATGTTATGCTTACTAATGAACTTAGATGAAATAAAGCAATGAGTAGTACAAGAATCAAATATAAAGCATATGTAGGAACAGAATGCACTAAAATAATACCTATGACAACTTCTCCTGAGGCATCAGCTTGATCAACAGTAAGAGTATATACCTTGCCTTTGACTTTGACTAGTCCGGCTGGCTATCCCTTACCCTTCTGGGCTTGCTGTTACATCTGTTGTTGGCAAGTAGAGGCTGCCTAAGCTTAAAGGGAATCATAGGCCTTGACGGTCCAGACGTCGTCAGCTTTTGTTGACCAACTAAGGCTGAGGTAGGCTCTCTTAGAACTTGCCAACTGTGAGGACACTACTAGTCTGATGCTCAGTCGATCCACAAACCAGGCATAAGTTATAAGCCAATATGCACTCATTTATATTATACCCCATCTTGTGACAATATTTACATATAGCCATATTAATCCGAGGTACTGTAGCCATTTGCCGCTTTGGGGCATTGCACCAACTTGCCTGGCCTGAGTCCCTCCAAAAATCTGTCTAATCGGGCGCTTTATGCTACTAGTGGGTACCCCCTTATCAATCCACTGAGCTGTTCTTGTTCCCTGATAGCAGTTAATACTTCTGCAAAGGTCTTGTATCTGAAGGATATGACATATCATTGAAGTTTCAGATGCAATCCTTGTTGAAATCTCTTAGCCCAATTCTCCTCGGTAGACATCATATATGGGGCAAACCGGCTGAGTCTGGAAAATTCAGCTACATACTCATTAACTATCTTTCTGGCCTGTCTCAGATTGATAAATTTCACTCCATTTCTATTTTGGCCGTGTCAGGAAAGAACTTGGCCAGAAACACCTCCGAAAATGTCTTCCAAGAGGCAGGCTTTGGGAAATGACTTTCCTCTGTCAACCACCAAGATTGGGCCACTCCTGACAGCTGAATCTTTAGTACATCTACTCGATCTATATCTGGAAACTGAGCTGCTACCAACAAGTTCTCCATGTCCATAAGCCATTGCTCAGCAATTAGATGGCTTTCTTCTCCTTTGAACACTGCAGGATGAAGTCTCCTGAAGTCAGATACATTTCCCTGCTTGACCTGACTTTGTGAATCTGCTATCTTTTCTAGTGCAGCAGTAACCTGCTCATTCTGCTGCTGCTGGGACTCCAATAATAGCCTCATGAATCCTGCTGGATCAGTGGGACCGTCCTCCATTATACATTGAGCCATCTAATAAATAAATACCAGATTAGAGTCGGAACCAAGACAAGATAGTTTAAATCATAATGATAGACTCGTGTGTTCATGTCATGTCTCTTTACATATCAACAGTGTAACATCTTATTCACATTCTAAGTATTATAGTCATGCAGATGCTTACATGTATCGAGAGCTGGCATAAATAACGAGATCATCTATATAACGTGTAACGGGAATAAATAATAGACGTATCAAAGTAGCATGTAACAGGAGTAAGTAATAGAAATACATACATTTATCCTAGCTATCTCCATAATAACATGCACAATATACCATAACTATCACTGATAACCCATTAGAACAAGTCCATGCTTAGATATACTACTCAATCCCTAAGATACAGGCCATTTATCAAGAATAATCATAATATCGGTAATCGAGTGTACCAGTCAGCTAACATGATTCCTACAAATGATTTATTTGGTGAAATAATAAAACTAATGGTAGCCACTTACCTTATAAGGGTAGTTCTTGCAGTTTCAATCCCAACGGTACCATTAACGCGCGATTCAGACGTCAAATGACCAAGTTATTGTCTGAAGCACAACTCATGGTCAATTTTTATATGATCTGAAAGTTATCCAGGGAGTTAAACCAAAATTTACAGGGTTATAAATATAAAAATAATTATTTTTGAAGGGTTTAAATGAAATATACCTTTTTCTCAGCATGAGTTGTGTGTTCCAGATTTCTGGGTGCGGGTTGGGTTGTAAACAAACCTATATGGGTTTTTCCCACTTTCTTTGCAGCACAGCAGCAGCAGATGTGTAAAAGAAGAAGGAGAGGAAGGGATACAGGTTTCTGGTCACGGCTAGAGGTGGCCGTGGTGATTGGATGGCCGCACGCATGATAGGGGTGGGCGGCAGAGCTCCGACGACTTGAGATAGTAAAAGTAAGGGAGAGAGAGACGAGGTAAAATGGAGGGAGTGGGAAAGGAAAGATGGTGGCGAACGATAAAAAAAAAGGTGGCAGTGGTTGCGGTGGTGCTAGGTGAAGGCACGGTGGCTCCGAGGTGGTTATGGTGGTCAGAGGTGGTAAAGAGGGGGAGGACGTGATGCAGTGTTAGGGAAGAGAGAGAAAACGAGATAGAGAGCGAGTGTGAAGTTGAGGGGTGGTGGGGTTGGGCCGCGGGTTGGTAGCAGGGCGGCGCTCAGTTCGCCAGAGGTGGGTGATCAACGAGGGGTACGAAGGTCGGGGGTGATGATGGTGCAGTGCTTTAGAGAGAGAGAACAATTTTGGGTTTAATTAAAATGGATTTTGGGGTTTTTAATATTGATTCGGTCGGTTAACTAGAATAGTGTAGAAAGTTAGAGATAATGTTAATGTCAGTTAATAGGAATTATGTAGAAACTTAGAGAAAAGTTTTAAAGTCAGTTAGATTATTAGGATTTTAAATATATATTTAGTTATATTTAAATTATTGGGTCAAAATGCGACTAGTTCAGAACAGTCTTAAAAAATTATGAGAAATAAAGAATATTATTTTATGACTTAATGTGAAATCAGATTTTAAAAATTCAAACCACTTTGCCATTTAAAAATCTTGAAAGGATCAGTGACATCAGGGATAACTGTCTGGCCCGATTTTGGAATAATTCAGAAAAATCTCTAAAATTACCTGAAAGTAGAAAATAAGATATTAAAGACTAATACAAAAGTAGAGTCTAGAAATTTTACTCCATTTTTGAATTAAAAAAATCCTTAGGTCAATTATCGATATCGGTTGACACCGATTTTGAACATTTTCCAAAATAATCTGGAAAAATTTCCAAAAAATTTCAAAAAAATCCAAAATATTAGAAAATAATTTATGAAACTGAAACTAATTCAATCTGACTGTCAAGCTGGTCAAATCACTCCGTACACCATATCGTATATTAATACGATGGCACGTATAACTACGACTGAGGGTTACATAGACCCCTGATACATGTATGATATTATAGACATCTGATTATACTCATGACCTAATGTTCACCTGACTATAGTACTGACTAGATTATTTACTATTTATTTATGTCTTATATGCTATTTTTATTTTATTTAAGTATATAATTTCATCATCTGCTCACACATTATATGCACGTGCACCTTCCCCTTTATTCTTACACATTCACTAGGAGTTCTGACTTCCTGAATTTTTATATTCAGATTTGTGGCTATTTATTACTGATCAGGTATTTGGAGAGGATTACATGCTTTTTGAGGAGCTGGAGTTTTCTTCCTTGATTATCCTTTCTCAGTATTTTTGTCTCTTCTTTATTCTTATCGCTTTCATGATCTATGCATTTGACTCATGCTTGTTCTATTTCTTTATTTATCTGTTATCATGTGTGATTATTTATTTGTACTGTTGCAGTGTTATCATATTATTATAGTGATTATGTAGCTTGTTCAGATTACTTTAGGCTTAGCGTGTATACGTGGGGTATTTTCCTCGCGTATATATGTCGGCGACTCTCGTCGTGACTCCGTATTCATGTATTTTAGGAAGCGGGGCGTAATAGGGTTTACTTAGATCAGAGTCAAGTTTAAAATTAAAAGGACCTGTTCTTACTAGTGACCTGAAACATGTTATAGTTACACTGCAATATAGATATATTACTTACACAGTGATATTGAGTCCTCTTGGGAATCAAGTGTCCTTTCTTTAAAAATCCATTACTTGATTCTTTTATATTCCTAATTCCAATCTACTTTCAGAGTGATCTGAAATTTTCTTCTTGATTCCTATCTCTCATATCAATTTTACTTTCCTAATTTTATCTTTGGGATCCAGTTATTCCATATTAAACCTGGTAGTAGAGGTTAGAGTGCACAGCGGAAGCATGATGGACCCATGATGCGGTAGAGCGATGTGGAAACTTTATCTTCTCCTATGATTTTATGATTTTTATTATTCCCCCGCTTTATCAAAATTTCGAGGATGAAATTTTTACATGGTGGGTAGAATGTAATACCCATATTTTTGTAATACATGATTTAATAGTGAAAATAATAATATAATATGTATGTGTATTTTGTATTAAGAAATTCATATTATTTAATTTGAGATATTATTTTAATTATTACTAACTAAATCTTGATTATTATTATTATCATCATCATCATGATTATTGTTTTATTTTTTCATTTTATCTCATTCTTCTTTTCTTTTGTTTCAAGCCCAAGCCCAAGCCCAAGCCCAAGCCCAAGCCCGTCACATTTATTTTCCTTCCTTTTCTTCATTTTCCAAAAATGTGCCCAAGCCTGATTCCCCTCTCCCTATTTCCTCTTATCATTTATATTTAGTAAAGCCTAATAGTAGGCCCAAATCAAAAATCTTAAAAAAAGAAAAAAAGAAATTCCTTTTAGTTTGCATATACCAGGAATCAAACTCACAACCCCATACCCCTAAATCCTAAGTCTTAACCACCATGCCACTTTTGCATCCACATAAGGAAGGAATACATGCTATTTAACCTAAAATTAGCCTGATATCATCTTCCCAACTTTCACCCATGTTCTCCACCTGCTGCTTCTCTCTCTCGTTCACGTCTCCCACTCTCCCCCTCACTCGCACCCTTTCTCTCGTTCACTTCTCCCACTCTCCCCCTCATCCACACACACACACACACACACTCTCTCTCTTTTACCCATATCCCTTTTTCAACCCATACCCATTGTGATCCAATACCTATTAGCATCAAACCAAACCCAATTATCCGTAGTCCCAAACCCAATAAGATCTCAATCCAAATTCTATACTCAATAGACCCAAACCCATAACCCACTACCCTTTAACCCACAACCCATATCTCCTATATATAATCATTACATTAACCCTAATCCTAAACCTAAATCCACCTTCCCATCCTTATACATTTTTCATGGTAAAGTTACAGTTATAATGTAATGCGTACTACATGTTCGATGAAATATCACAACGAACTAAATTCTACGAAAATGCAAAATAAATTACCTGAAATGCTTCCTTTAAGTCTGAATGTTCTTCTCCTCGCCTAGCACTTCAAAGATTCGAAAGAGAAAGAGAGAATGTAGTGAGAAAGGGAGAGAAGTTTAGGTTTTGTACATGACTTGAGATAGTGAGATACCCCTTTTATCGGCACCACACACACCCCTAAGCCACCCCTGAGAGTTAGGCTACGTGGAATGAGTAAGGGTTCAGTTTGGGTGAGTGAGAATAAGGGGGAGAAAGTGTGAGAGAAGTTAGAGAGAGTGGGGGAAGTTGGAGAAGATGGGGGAAAAGGAGGTGAAGGTTTAAAATAGGTGGGTTTGGGGCACACGCCAATATGGCAACATGGTTAACTCACTACATTCTTTCTTAGCCCACCAAGATTCAAAACCTAGTGGCTGCAAATAAATTCCCAATTTTATTTATTATTTTTTTATTTTTTCCTTTTCTTAACTCAATTAAATTCCTGTTTAATTCGGAAAAATTCCTAAAATTTTTTAAAAATAGCAAATATTTTTTTAAATATTACTGAAAAATTAGATTCATGAAATTCATCCCAGATTTCAAGTTAAAAATTTGGAAGTCATGTAACGACGCAGAAGGGTCATGGATTTCGAGAATCTTCAATTAATTTAGAAATTTTTTGAAAAATCAAGAAAAATCTGAAATTTTAGAAAATTTTATTAGAGTTAAAGTAGACTTAGTATAGATTATTAGAACATATATTTATACCATACAGACTACCAGTAGAAAATGCTGGTGACTAAAACCGAGGGTTACAATCCAACCCACCTAATAAAAAGAATTTTGTCCTCGAAATTCAAAAGTAAATAAGGAGAAGAGTATTCTAAGCTATAAGATGATGAATAGATAGCTAGATGTGAGATAAGTTACCTGAGAAGAGATAAGGATATTTAGCCTTGATCTCATCTTCCCGTTTCCAGGTGGAATCCCCAGGATAGTTTGGATCTCAAGATACCAATACCAAAGGAATGGTCTTGTTCTTCAGAACCTTCTCCTTCTTGTCAATGACGCAGATTGACTGAGCCTCATAAGATAGATCGCAGTTTAGTCTCAGATCTGAATTATCCAAAATATGTTGGTTATCCCTGACGTACTTCCTTAATTAAGAGATGTAGAATACGTTATGAACACCATCTAGTGCTGGAGGTAAGGCTACTCGATATGTTACTTCTCTGACTCGCTCTATGATGTCAAAAGGTACAATGTATCTAGGACTCAGCTTCCCACTGCAGCTGAACCTAATGACCCCTCAAGTTGGTGAGATCTTAAGAAATACATGGTTACTTATTTCAAACTCTAAGGGTCTTCTCTTGGCATCGGCCCACTTCTTCTGACGATCTTGAGCAGCTTTCATATGTTTCTTGATCTTAGCCACCTTCTCTACTATTTGCAAATTAGATCTGAGCTGAGCAACTTCCTTTCGCCAATGTTATCCCAGCACACAGGAGATCTACACTTTTTTTCATAGAGTGCCTCATATGGAGCCATCTGGATACTTGCCTGATAGTTATTGTTGTAGGAGAACTCCACTAAATGCAGATGGTCATTCCATGATCCCTTAAAGTCCAGTACACAGGCTTTAAGCATATTCTTTAGAATCTAGAAGGTTCTTTCTGAACCACCAAGCCTAAGACATATGTTCAGGTAGTTTTTTTGAAATTAAACTCATTTTCAAATATTTTACAATTGTTTGATAAATGATTTGGCAATATATAGGCTAGGATACATGATGGAAACATGATATATAAATTTGAAAAAATATAAGACATGTATCAAACATCAAACTTTATAAAATATCAAAATAGAAAAACTAGATATGAAAATTTATATTTTGAATACTTGTATCTTTATGTGTGACTTCTTGAGAATCAATTCTACATTCTATATTTTAAACATTTTATTTTCTTACATACGATCTATATGTCTTCAAGCAATCTTCAAGAGAGCTTCTCCAAATACAAATCTTGATCATTCAAATGCGAACCCTTTGCTTGAGTGATCTTGAGACAAGAATATCTTTCTTTTGAGGAAGAACACACTAAAATGTCCTTTAGACCTGAAATACTTAAAAACACTTAAACTAGATTAGTACTGAATAACTTCATGTGGTTTGTAATTATCAAAACAAAACCAGAGAGTGTACCCTTGGCCAACAATCTCCCTCTTTTTGATGATGACAAAACACATGAGTTATTTAGGATAAAAAAATATAGAAAGCTTGAAAAGCTTCCCCCTAAAGTGATGCTTATCTATCAAGTTTTATTGTACATGACTTATGATATAGCAATGTAAAAATAAGTCATATGCATATCGGTATGTATATAACATATAGAATACTTATGCATAAACGAACTAACCTCCATCTATGCCTCTAACCACAAAGACAATAAGTATGCAAAACAAAGAGTAACAAGACATACAAACATGAATTAGTGGTAATCATAAATTTCTACATCTCATAAATCCTTCATTAAATTCTTAATAACTCATAAAATCTACTCCAATAACTCATAAAATCTTCTCCGCCTTTTTGTCATATATCAAAAAGGGATACAAAAACCAATTTACCAATTGAAAGTAAGAAATTGAAAGTAAAATATCAAATAGATATTTAAATACCAAATAGTATTAAATAATCATATGGAATACCAAAAAAATAAACAAGAGTCATGAATCCGTAATGCAAACATTTAATTCACCACAAATGAAAAAAATCTATTAAAATCAAGTGGTTTAGTAAAGATGTCCGTTAATTGAAAATCAGTAGAAACATAGTCAATCTCAATATCTCCTTTAAATGATCTCTAAGAAAGTAATATTTAATCTCTATATGCTTGGTCTTACTATGCTGATTTGCATTATTGGTCATATGAATGATACTAGTATTATCAAAAAATATTTTGATATGGTCAAAATGCAAATCATAATCAAGGAGTATATTTCATCCAAAGAACTTGGCACAACAAGCTCCGGCTGCAATATACTCCGCCTCGGCGGTTGAAAGGGCTATGGAATTTTAGTTCTTAGAAGATCATGAAATGAGACAATTTTCAAGAAGTTAACAAGTTCCACTTGTATTCTTCCTATCCACTCTACAACCGGTATAGTCGGCATTCGATTAACTCGTCATTGAAAATTGTCCGATTTTCAGATACCACAAGTCCATTCTAATAGTGCCCGTAAGATATCTAATAATGCATTTTACGACAATCAAGTGAGAATCTTTAGGACAAGATTGAAATATAGCACATGGACACACACTAAACATAATACTCAGCCTACTTGTCATCAAATAAAGCAATCTTCCAATCATATTACGATAGAGTTTAATGTCAACATTTTTACCTTGTTCATCATTGTCAAGCTTAGTTGTAGTAACCATGGGAGTCTTGCTAATCTTCGCATTTTTAAACCCTAATTTCTTGATAAGTTCTCTTGTATACTTGGCTTGATTGATGAAAATCTCATCACCTCTTTGCTTGATTTGAAGTCCAAGGAAATAGTTGACTTCTTCCATCGTACTCATTTCAAACTCTTTCTTCGTGCATGATTCAAAATCCTTACAAAGCTTTTCATAAGTAGATCAAAAAATGATATCATCAACATATATTTGCACTATCAAGATATCATTATCTACATGTGATTGAGATTTTACTTGCACACAAGAATGTAGAATTTCAGAACTTTAAGAATAGGATGTGCAAGTACTCAATACTACCGCGATAGCAAGTGGATATGCGGGTCGTGATCCACAAGGGGAGACTAGCGATGGAAGCTTTTAGTAAGTTCTCTTTTAGGTTACAAAGAATGGTTAAATATCTTATTTTAGTTCTTAAAAAGAAAAAGAAAATAAATTACAATCAAGATAGGAAGAAAGTGGTAGATTGAGAAGGTAGAGAAAAGAGAAATGGATATGTACAAAGAAATTAAAAAAAGAGTGAAAAAGATTTGAAAGATTGTGGTGTTGGTGATTTACACTAAAAGTTACAAGAAAAGAAAGAAAACGTGAAAGAAATACTTATCTCCTTTGGTTAAAAACTTACCTTGAATCTTTTGGCTATGATGTTACCTTGAAGTGGAGGCAATCAGCACATAGCCCATAAGAGTTGATTCTTATCTCTTTCACATTACTAAAATTATATTTAGAGGGGGGTGAATAGGTGTATTGCAAATCAATTAAAAATTCAATACAATATAAAATGAGATGATTTCAATCGATCACTCAAAATAAGACTAGAAGCCGAATTCCCCATGAAGTGTGCAGGATATAGAAAAGTAACATTCAACAAGAAAATAATCACTCAAGAATGTTTCCTAAACTATATGCTATGCATACGTACCTTTTGCTCCAGCACTCTTCAACAATAATATAAAATATAAACGAATTAGACACGTGCCTAAGTGTAAAGTCTAAACCGTTTCTAGCATTTAACAAACATCATTTTACTGTTGAACTTAGAAAGTATGTATAATGAGACAAATAAGGAAATAAATAGCTACAAAATTTTATCTTTGTAATTCAGCCAATCTACAAAAATACATGTTAGTAGTTCATTCAGATTGCCACTGGAATGTAGCAAATGTGAGAGTTTCTGGGCTCTGCTTTCTAGAGCAGAGTCCAGGGCCACTTACATGTCCACTGCAGCAAAAATTTCCTTGTTGTTAAACCTGTACACTAAGAACAAAGAAGAAAGTTACCCAAAAATGCAAATCTAAAAGAGAATAACTTACCGTCCCTCCCCAACAACGGCGCCAAAATTTGACTGATGTTTTACCTGTACACAAGAATACAGAATTTCAGAACTTTAAGAATAGGATGTGCAAGTACTCAATACTACCGCGATAGCAAGTGGCTATGCGGATCGTAATCCACAAGGAGAGATTAGTAATGGAAGATTTTTAGTAAGTTCTCTTTTCAGTTGAAAATAATGGTTAAAGATCTTCTTTTAGTTCTTAAAAAGAAAAGAAAAATAAATTACAATCAAGTTAGGAAGAAAGTGGTACATTGAAAAGGTGGAGAAAATAGAAATGGATATGTACAAAGAAATTGAAAACGAGTGAAAAAGATTTGGAAAATTGTGGTGTTTGTAATTTACAATAAAAGTTACAAGAAAAGAAAGAAAACCTAAAAGAAATACTTACCTCCTTTGGTCAAAAACTTACCTTGAATCTTTTGACGATGATGTTACCTTGAAGTGGAGGCAATCAACGCATAACCCATAAGAGTTGATTATCGTCTCTTCCACATTACATCATCAAGACAATACAAGCATGAAATGATACAGACTGAGACAAAAATCTATCATTATGAGCTATCGGCGGTACTCACAAAGGCAAGGCTCTTTCGATGCTATAAGACTCACTTGGATAGCAATTGGTACCAAAAGAAGAGAAGTAGAAAAGAAGAAGAAGAAGAATAAAAAAAACAAAGAAGAACATAAAAATGTAATTATAAATTCAATGTTGTAACAGAAGAGAAAAGAAGAACAACTTACACAGGTGTCTCTCTCAGCACAAGCTTCACTCTCATTCTCTTATGAAACTCTGATCTCCTCTGAATTACATAAATGAAAATTGAAAATTACATAAAACGAAAAATAAAAACTTACTACCAAAAAGAATGAAAAACTGGCCTAGAATCTATAGAATCTATCTCTGCATGGTCGCTCTCTCTGGTCTCTGAAAAACTCAATATTTATAGGCAAAACCTAACGGGGTGGAGCGTATGAAGATAGGGGAGCAAACGCTCCCCCAACAGAGTGAAAATAGCCGCGAAAACGCGGCTTTGGCCGCGTTTTCGTGGCCAGGTGGCAACACCCGGGGTACAGCTCCTCATTTGGTGTTTACTCTTTATTTGGTTCTGGATTTCCCGTTTCAGCTCCTAGATTTGACGAAACTGCCTTTAATCTTTGGCTTTAACTGATTAATTTGGGAAGATTTATTTTAACTTGTTTTCAACTTCTCTGATTTGTCATGATTTGCCCTGATTTTCTAATTTCGAATTAATTCTGAATTAAATCAGAATTTTGATGGGCTTTTGGGCTCGTTTCTCTTCCTTTTATTTTAGCAATGGCCCTGCATATAAATTAGACAATAATTAGGATTAAAAATAGAGTTTATTATGTAATAACTATGAGAATGTGACAATGAATGTGTAATATCAGCGATCGATTAACATGCTTTGTAAACAAGATAGTGTCTGATATGTTCGAATTCGAATGGCAAGTGTACCAATCATTAATAAGTAATATAGAATTAATAGAGCATTATTCCACGAGGGCTGTTGTTCAAGTACCAACTTGATTTCTCCTAATTCTATTTGAATAATCAATTTAGTTAAAAAATATTGTAACTAAACTATTACTAAAAAGGTTTGTTTAATTATGAAAAGAACTAGGGTAATAATTTCGGTAATTGTAATCAAATAAAATATTATGCTTGTGCTAATTCATCCTATTTATGATAACAATCAAAATTTTCTATCCTAAATAGTACTTTCTCTCAAATAATACCAACTCTATCTTCTAAATCTAGAATTTACAATCTCTCAGTCTAGTAGATTGGTAATTAAAAGATGTATTAAGTATGGTGGATATTTCTACTTGACTGCATAACTCTTACGTCTCAACATCTCGAGGTATGGTTGTTAATTCTAGAAGCTTTTATTAACTTATCTCCTCTTAGACTCTAACCTAGCCTTCTGATTACTTGTGTGCACCAATTATAAATGAAGCACGAGATTAACAACTTAACATACAAAAGATTTAAATTTTATAAACACATAGGAGAATTTGCACATAACATAATCTTATATCATCAATACAATCCCTTCATCATCCCCTAGTTATGAAAAATTAGTTCATAACTATGAAAATAAAACACATTACAATATTGAAAGAGATCAAGGAATAAAATAAATTTAAAAAAAAGTAAAGAAAAATAAGAGAGCACCAATAAAGATGAAGCCTTGAAGACTTTCTTACTGAAAGTACTCTGAGAATTAATGACTAACAGTAGAATATTATTAATTTTCATTCAAAATAAAAGAGAGAATAAAATTGTATATTTTACAAGAGGCTTGGCGGCGTTTAACAAGAGCAGTAAAATCCTAGTCGAATACAAAAATTTAGGTTTCTTAATTTACACGAATTTTTGAGAAAATTTTATCTATAAGCACCGTCATAGTTCGGCCAGCTGGCCGAATTCTTTCTGTATTGGCAGTCTGCTTTTTAACTCGTGTTGATCTCTTTGTTGGCATTCTTGTTGACTGGTCCATGGCTGCTTGGCCGAAATCTACTGCTGGGTGGCCAAACTCTTAATCCATTTCAGTCCCAATTTTTGTGAAATTTCTGATTTTATGTGAAGGCTCTTTTGAGATGTTCCAACTCTGCTTCACATCTCTGGTTCTGCATCTCTTTTGTTTCTTTGATATCAACAATTCACTTTTGTTTGCTCTTTTCTTCTAATTTGTTCTTGACCTAAGATCTGTAAAATAATACTAACAAAATATTCATGCAACATTAAATATGACAAATAATAGACATAAAAAGTGATGTAAAATATGTATATAAAGCACACACATCACACCCCCATACCTACTTTTTGCTAGTCCTCGAACAAAATTCTAATCTAAAAAGAAAATGAAAAACAAAAATCCTAAAAATAAAATCCTAATCCATTTTCGTAGGACTCACGATTGCACTTAAAATGTGCACAAGCCGTTAAACCCCTAAGTTATCCTAGTGGATGAGTGTTGTCTCGTGAGGGTTTTCAGTGAATTACACCCACAAAATTCGGTGAAAAAATTTAAAAAATAAGAAGAGATTAAAATAAAAAGGATAACCAAAAATAAAGAAAATAGAAAAAAAGATAAAATAATTTTGGAGTGGTAAGCATCACTAATGTATAAGATCTCTAATCACCATAAATTCTCATTATCAAATTCAATCTCTTATCAAGAACTCTATCATTTATATTGTAGAGATTTTCAAATCTTAGCTCATATCATCATCCTTTCTAAGTTTTCTGATCCTATGCATCTTTGTGAATGTGTATAGCTCTTAACCTGAGATTTTGTTCAAACTTACATACTTACTTTTTTCATAGAAGTTTAGAAGTATTACACTTTATTGCCCTTTAAGTACTTTATATATATATATATATATATATATATATATATATATCACTAATCTAATTCTCTTTCGTGTAAATATTAAGGCTTCTTGAGGCCAAGATACCTAACTAATTGATCATTAGACTTGTTAATATATTTTTTTTCAGCTTACCTAATTATCTTTCAGGTAAATACTAAGGTTTCTTGAGGCCAAAGTATTTAGCTAATCAATAGTTAAGTTTTATTCGAGTAGTAAGTAATCCTCATTATCCCAAGTTTAAACTATTTTGTAAGTGTAGATAAGATGCATATTCACATAGATAAATTCTAGATTGCAATAATATTTTAAAATTTTTTATCTATACTCAAAGACTTTAAAATTCCATCAAATTGATATTTCTTATCCAATTCAAGTTATATGGTTACTAAATCTCTTAAACTAGGTCAACTTACTTAAATTTAAATTTTTTTTCTTTTTTCCTTTTTAGTTAGAAAAAGAAAAAGAAAAATCTAGAAAATCCTAAAAAGAAAAGAAATAAATAAAAAAATTCTAACCTAAAAATAAGAAAAATTAAAATAAAAAATTCTAGACCCCTCCCCCATACCTAAACCTTGGCATGTCTCCATGCACAAAATCAGGAATAAGTATCACTTCAAATTCAAAAAAGAAATCCACTATTAAATCAAGATTTGATTTATTACAAAACAAAGCAAGTTTGAAAACAACATATTTAGAAAACAGACCCAGAAAAATAGGTAGTTTGAAAAGTTTACACCTGAAAAATTTCTGGTCAAACGCCCAGTGGAGTTTGGCTGGCTGGCCAAAATTTTGGCTCCTTGGCCGAACTTCTGATCCTTTGATGCTCTGTCTTCTGGTGATTGTGGTGATTTTGTGGTTTATTTGGGAGTATCGGATCAGTCTACAAAGGGGGCACCTGACATACAGAAGACACCAGTTAGTACTAAAGAAAATTAAAAATAGAAAATAATAAAAAAATTTAGAAAACTTGGATTGCCTCCCAAGAAGCGCTTTAAATTATAGTCATTAGCTTGACTTTTTGTTGATCTTCATGGAGGCTTATTTATGGAAGGTGTTAGCCTCGATAAGTTTTTTACAATCTTTGGGCTTTCTTCCATATTAGGTTTGGCGGTGCAGCTTTCAAGTAGAAACTTTGCTACTCAATTTTTCATTCTTGGACTTGATGGACTTGTGCTGATTGGACTCTTTGGTGAGAAATTTTTGAGGCTCCTCTTTGGTACTTCAACTACTTGCTTATCCTTGGTATAAATTTTAAAGCACTTCTCGACAGTCGATTGTTGTGGCGTGGCTTTAAAAACTTTGAAAGTAACTTGCTCATCTTGCACTCGAAGGATGAGTTCTCCTTCTTCCACATCAATCAAAGTTCTTCCTGTGACTAGGATAGGTCGGCCGAATATGAGGGAAAAATTACTATCTTCCACCATGTCAAGTACAAAGAAATCTGAAGGAAAATAGAACTTGTCGACTTTAAAATGCATATCTTCAATAGCACCAAGTGGGTACTTTATAGATCTATCAGCCAATTAGAATGAGACAGTAGTCTGCTTCGGTTCTCCCACCCAATCCCCTGAAAATAGAGAGAGGAATTAAATTTATACTTGCACCAAGATCACATAAAACATTATTGAATTTTAAGTTTCCTATAATGCAAGGTATAGAAAAATTCACTGAATCCTTAAGCTTTAAAGAAAGCTTGTTTAGCAGAATAGCACTGTATTCTTCATTCAACATTACTATTTCGTGATCCTCAAGTTTCCTTTTATTTCTTAGGATCTCTTTCATGAACTTTGCGTACTTGGACATCTGTGTTAGGACTTCTTGAAAGGAATGTTAATATGAAGTTTTTTAAACATATTTAGAAATTGAACTATTTACTTATCTATAGCCTTTTACTTGTGGTTCTGGGGGAATGAAAGTGGGAGAATATATGACTTGATAACTAACTTCTCTATAGGACCTTACAGAGCTTGAGAATTTTTCAGAGTTCGGCTACCTGGCTGACATTTCGGCTGGCTGGCTGAACTTTGGCTCTGTATATCTCCTTTTCTGAGTTTTCATCTTTAGTGTCTTTTGGAATAAGGTTTTCTTCTCTAGAGACTTGGTCCTGTGCTAGAACTTTTTAACTTCTTAACGTGATTGTCTTGACGTGTTCAAAGGATTCACCTCCATGTTGCTTGGTAACGATCCCTATGGTCGATTGGACAACAGGCTAAAATTTGACTAATTTGCACCTTTAAGTTATGAATTGCAGCTGCTTGGTTGTTTTGGTTGATGTCTGTGATGGTCATGAATGTTTGCGTGGTGGCAACGAGTTGTTGTATTGTCTCCTCTAGGCTTGGCTTCTTCTCTTATTGTGGTGGTGGCCTTGCTTGCTATTGTTGAAAGTTATTCGCCGTGAAGCACTGTTGTTGTTGTTGCCACCCCATCCTAGATTAGGATGATTCCTCTAAGCTGGTATGTACGTGTTTGAATAGGGGCTATTATTCCTCTGGAAGTTATTCACGTAGTTTTCCTACTTAGTTGATGGGAACCAAAGTTACCAACTTTCCATTCAGTAGCTGGTTACCCTGCAACAAATTCATCATATGGAGGGTTTTGAGTTTGGATGGCGCTTTTACTGGTTGCATCGAGTTTTTTGGTTAACAATGCAAGTTGTGCATGTATTGCAAAGATTGTATCTATCTCATGTACCCGGCTGCCTTCCTTGGCATCACTCGATCTGATTGCCACTGGTAGCTTTTTGCGGCCATCTTTTTAAGAAGCTCGTATGCCTCATCACGTTCTTTGCCCATGAGTGCTCCTCCCGCAGTCGTGTTAATTATTATCTTCGTATTAGGATTCAATCCATTGTAGAAGAATTGGATCTCCAACCAAGTAGAAAGTCCATGATGTGGGACTTTCCTGATCAATCCTTTGTACCTTTCCTAAGCTTCATAGATACTTTCAGATTCAAGTTGAAAGTTGAGAGATCACCTCGTAGTTTTGCCGCTTTAGATGGAGGAAAGTATTTTGTGAGAAACTTATTTTCCATCTCATCCCATGTTGCTATGGTATTCTTAGGTAAAGAATTGAACCATATTTTCTCTTTATCCTTCAAAGAAAAAGGAAAAAGTTTCAGCTTTATTACCTCCGGAGATACACCATTAATCCTTTATGTGTCACATATCTCAAGAAAACTAAAGAAGTGTTCATTGGGGTCGTCATGTGAGAATCCCCCTAAATTGACATGTGTGTTGCACCATCTGAATAAACCCTGACATCAGTTTAAAGTTATTTGTTTGAATTATTGGTGCAATAATGCATGAATTTGCTCCAGTAAAAGAGGGAACAACGTAATCCCTCAAAGCTTTTCTCTCGTTTTGTTCTGTCATTGCTTTTTCTTGATCTCGTCTCTCCTTGATCAAGCGTCAAAAGTTTCTGTCAATCTCTAGATTAGGTTTTTATGAGTTTTGCACTCCTAGAACATCTCATCTTCTATTAACAGTTAATCTGAAGAAAACTCAACTCTGTTTATAACAGGTATTTGACTACCTGGCTGAAATTTTGGCTACCTGGTCAAACTCTGTGCTCTCTTGAGGTTTAACTTCCTGTAACCTGAAGAATATTTTTTTATATTAGATCTGCAAATAGAATTCAAATAAGAACAGTAACCGATATTTTTGATATTGAAAATTATACAATCCATGGCAACAACGCCAAAAACTTTGTGTTCGGATTCGAATGACAAGTGTACCAATAGTTAACAAGTAATATAGAGTGAATAGAGTGTCATCCCATGAGGATTGTTGTTCAAGTACCAACTTAATCTTTTCTAATTCTATTTAAATAATCAATTTAGTTGAAAGATGTTGTAACTAAACTATTACTAAAAAATTTTGATTAGGGTAATAATTTCGGTAATTAAAATCAGATAAAATATTATACTTGTGCTAATTCATCCTATTTATGCTAACAATTAGAATTTCCTATCCTAATTGGTACTTTCTCTCGAACAATATCAATTCTATCTTCTAAATCTAAAATCTACAATCTTTCGATCTCGTAGATTTCTAGTTAAAAGATGCATTAAGTATGATGGATATTCCTACTTGACTGCACAACTCTTATGTCTCAACATCTCGAGTTATGGTTGTTAATCCTAGAAGCTTTTGCTAACTTATCTCCTCTCGAACTCTAACGTACCTTTTTGATTAATTGTGCGCATTAATTAGGACATGAAGCATGAGATTAACAAATTAGCATACAAAAGATTTAAACTTTATAAACACATAGGAGAATTTGCACATAACATAATCTTATATCATCAATACAATCCCTACATCACGCCCTAGTTATGAAAAATTAGTTCATAACTATGAAAATAAAACATTATAATATTGAAACAGATCATAGAATAGAATAAATTAAAAGAAAAGTAAAAAAAGGTAAGAGAGTACCAGTAAAGATGAAGCTTTGAAGACTTCTCTACTGAAAGTACTATGATTAATGGCTAACAATAGAATTTTATTGATTTTTGCTCAAAATAAAATTTTATATTTTATAAGAGGCTTGGTGGCGTTTATATAGAACAAAGAGTAGTAAAACCCTAGTCGAACACAAAAACCTAGGTTTCTTAATTTACACAAATTTTTGAGAAAATTCTATCCATAAGCACTGCCATAGTTTGGCCAGCTGGCCGAAAGCTCGGTTGGCTAGCCGAACTTCTTGCTGTATTGGCGCTCTGCTTTTTGACTCATGTTGACCTCTGAGTTGGCATTCCTGTTAACTAGTTCACGGCTGGTTGGCCGAATTCTCCAGCTGGGTGGTCAAACTCTTGGTCTATTTCATTCCTAAATTTTTGTGAAATATTTGATTTTGCGTGAAGGCTCTTTTGAGATGTTCCAACTCTACTTCAGATCTCTGGTTCTGCATCTCTTTTGTTCATTTGATATCAACGATTCACCAATTTTTGTTCTTTTCTTCTAATTTACTCTTGACCTAAAATCTACAAAATAATACTAACAAAATACCCATGCATCATTAAATATGGCAAATAATAGGTATAAAAAGTGATTTAAAACATGTATATAAAGCACAAACATCAATGTCAACTTTGCCTTTAACAAAATTATTTAAAATAAAAAAGTTACTTAATCTTTCATACCAAGCTCTTGGAGCTTGCTTTAAACTATATAAAGCCTTATCACATTTAAAAACAAATTCTGGATGTGCAGGATCAATAAACCCGGGTGGTTGTTCAACGTACACCTCCTCATCATGAAATTATTCAAAAATGCACTTTTAACATTCATTTGAAAAAGTTTAAAAATCTTTGAATGCTTCTCATCCGTATGGCTTCAAGCCGTGTTACGGGTGTAAAGATTTTCTCAAAATCGATTCTTTCGATTTAGGTGTAACCTTGGGCCACTAACCTAGCTTTATTACTAATAACATTTTTTGACTCATCCAATTTATTCCTAAAAATTCATTTAGTACATAGTTATTCTATCATGGGGCTCAGGAATAAGATGCCAAACTTGGTTGCGTTCAAATTGATTAAGCTCTTTTTGCATGGTAAGCAACAAAATGAGTCACCCTCAGCTTCGAGGATGTTTTTGGGCTCAACATGGGAGATGAATGCAAAATGGCCATATAAATCATGAGTTTAGAGCGAGTAGTTATCCCTTTGTATACATTGCCTATGATGAGATCTTTGGGATGATTTATAGCATATCTCTAATCTTTTGAAAGTGGTTGAGTTGGCTCACCAATGTTATGATCTTTGCCATTTGTTTCATCCTTTTTCTTGTCATCCTTTTCTTGAACCGGTAAGTCTATCATGAAAATCTTTTCAAATTTTCACCTAAAGAATCAATCTCTTCAACATTCTTCACAAGAGAGTTAGATTCCTCAAACTTCACATATATAAATTCTTCAATTGTCAAAGTTGACTTATTGAAGACTTTATAGACTTTACTAGTGTTAGAATAACCAACGAAGATAGCTTCAAAAGATTTTGGGTCAAATTTACCTAAGTTACATTTGGTTTTTAAAATAAAACATTTGCAACTAAAAACTTTGAAATAAGAAACATTTAGTTTTCTCAAATAGTAAATCTCAAAGGGAGTGAATTTTTGCAAAAAGTAAATTCTATTTTCAATGTAACATGAAGTGTTTACGGCCTCGGCCTATAGATATTGAGGAAATCCTATTCACTAATCATTGTCCTAATCATTTTTTGAAGAGTACGATTCTTTTTTTCAACGACTCTATTTTGTTGTGAAGTTCTAGGAAAAGATAATTCATGTTTAATTCTATTTTCTTCATAATAAGTGATAAAAGAATGGTTAATAAACTCACCACCTCTATCACTCCTTATGCGTAAAATCGAAAAATCCTTTTCTTTTTCAACTATTTCTCTAAAAATATGAAATGTGAAAAGCTTCATCTTTATGTTCTAAAAAGAAAACCCATGTAAATTTTTAGAAATCATCAACTAAAACAAAAATAAAAACGGTTACCACTAAGACTTTTTGTTTTAGTGGGACAAAATAAATCCATATTTATCAATTTTATAGTTCTAGATGTCATAATATCCTTGATTAATTTGAAATAGGACTTGATTTGTTTCTCAAGTTGGCATGCATCACAAATGCGATCTTTTTAAATTTCAAACTAGGAATACCTTTTATCGATTTCTTAGAATTAATTCGGGATAGATAGTCAAACAAAATATGACCTATTCTCCTATGCCATAACCAAGAATTTTGTTAAAAGCATTCAAACAAGTGGAATTGTATTTTAAATTAAACATGTCAATCATATAAATATTGTTTTCATGAAAATAAAAAAGAATACAAGTATTACATTTTTTTGTCTAAAATATCACAAGTAGAGTCATCAAAAATAACCCTTAATCTTTTGTTACATATTTGACTAATGCTTAATAGATTATGTTTAAATCCGTCTACTAAAACAACATCTTCAATCAAAAGAGATGAGCCAATCTTGATATTATCTATACCAATAATTTTACTCTTTGAATCATCCCTAAAGATGACGGTGCCACCTTCATGGTTTCTTGATAGGGTTGCAAAGTTGTTGATATCCCAAGTCATGTGCCTTGAGTAACTATTATCAAGGTAGCACGCTCCCTACGCCTTGAAGCCTTGATGTGTACCTATATCATGTAAAGTAGGAGTTAATTTTGGTACCCAAACTTTCTTGAGTCCTAAAATGTTAGTTTTTCTAACCCAAACATGACTATTAGTTGCATTCAATTTATTGTAACAAAACTTAGCCAAATGACCTTGGTGGCCACAATAGGTGCAAGCAAACACCTTGGTATATAAAAATGCATGACGTGTGTGGGCATGATGAGCATGTGCATGAGTGGCATGATGAGCATGAGCATGTGATTGTGTTTATGAATGAGCATGATTGTGAGAGTGTGAAACATGATGAGTGTATGGTTTCCTATGAGTTTTCCTTTTTGGAAACATGGATTCTAGTCTAGCTATGTCAAATTCATATTTTTTTTAAAATATTGCTCAAAGTTTTGATTTTATTTTTCAAGTGAACATCTCATTTTCATCAATAATTGAAAAATTTAATTTTGCAAGAGATTTTGTGTGCATTAAAATCCTTTTGTGTCTTTTTAGGAGTGAAAGACAAAATTTCTTTTTCTTTGAAAATAACAACTAATTTATTTTGAAGAAGTTTATTTTTCTTTTTTATTTTTAAATACTTCTTTTAAGAAAATCATAGTTGTTGAAAAGTTCTTTAAAAGCTTCACCCAATTCATCCATAGATAATTTACAATCATCAAGACAAGATTCGGATGTTAACTTCGATGTGTTCTCATTTGCAATGAAACACCTTTAGCCGTGTCCACCTCTCCTTTGGAGTCGTTCTCCGAATCCCATGTTTCCTTCAAGGCCTTCTTTTTGTAGGGCTTCTTTGAGGTAGAGGGTTCGCTCTTTGTATCCGAGCAATTGACCATGACATGTCCGAGCTTCCGACAATTGTAGCAAACTATTTTCTTTTTCTTCTTCCCTTACCATCTTCTTTGGTTGTTGAATTTGGCTTCATTGTACATCCTTCTAACATTCTTCACAAAAATGAATAAATTTTCATCATCATCTTGGTCATTATCTTCATCATCGGAGATGATAGGAGTGGATTTGAAAGCAAGAGTTCTTCTTATTTTGAGGTGCTTTCTCATCTCTAGCTTTCTTTCCATCTCATGAGTTTTTCGATTCCTAATAAGACAAATGAGCTCCATCTCTTTTTGTCATTAAGCTCCTTCAAAATTATAGACTTGACCTCCCAAGATGGTGGAAGTGCAAGAATCACCTTCCTCACCTTTTGTTCATTGTCAATCTCATCACTGGTTGCAAAATTAAAGCAGTGAGAGTTACCGTCTAGTTTTGGGCTAACCAGTCGTATCCACGAGGAGGAATGCGATGAAAACTTTTTGATATTTTTGTTTAAAAAGCAAAGAATGGTGTCGGTGTTTTTCATGTTGAAAATAGAATGGAGAGTAAGAAAGTGATTAAAAGAAAAATTGAAAACTTAGAAAAGGCTTTGAAAAAGATGATCCTTAAAAAAGTGTTGAAGATTGATTGATTGTTCTTTTATTATATGAAAAAGATCTGGGCTCATTATCTTACTGTTGGCCCGGAGGCCTTCCTCTCTAGTTTTGATGATGATTAACTCATGTAATTATGTTTACTAATAATCTTGTGATTTTAGTTTCAGATCATGTAACAAGATATTAGTTGGTGATTGCTTCAAAAAGAAGAGTTTTGAAGCTTTCACTTGGTGATTCCAGGGCCCGAGCCTCAAGATCATACATAGCCTAGCTCGTGGATCACGTTTTGGATCGGGTCGACTTGAAGATGAAGATCGTCAAGAAGACTTAGGTATCCTAGTTTAGTGTGTTTTAGATCCACGTGTAAAGATAAGAATAGTTGATATGCTCAAGTGCACAACACACACGTTTTATGTTTGGATATTGGTTTTCGGTTTTGGTTTTAACCAATATTTGTTTTCAAGAATAGTAGATCAAAACAAGTTTAATTGGTTTATGTATAGTAGTTTCATTCTATACATGCATGCTTAAACTTCTTAGACAAACTTATTTTGACTATCCTATTCATGTATTGAAAAATCCAAGTTTGATAAAATACAAGTTTTGGTTTTTGATAAAAATGATAAGACACAAAAATGATTTCAAATTGCTTGATATTTGAGTTGAAATTTTTATCACATGTTTATATATCAATGCAAAATGGTAAAACTATTTTTGGGGATTTTTAGAAGTTTTTAAAGTATTTTTGGAAATATTTTAAACCTGTGCTTCTGACCCAGAACTGGCTGACAGGCCAGGTCGGTTGACCGCACGGTCGACCGCACCAAGGGCGGTCGACCGTGCGGTCGACCGACGTGCACAGAGCTGTGCACGTCTGGCAGCACAGTGGGCCAGTCGACCGGACTAGAGAGCTTTGCTCTCTGTTTCTGGGCGGTCGACCGGGATTGCCCTACGGTCATATTTATGACCGTTGGCGGTCGACCGGCCGGTCGACCGCCAGCCTGTCAGGCTGACAGATCAGCCTAACGGCTAGTTTCTGTTTTGACCTATATATACCCCATTTCTTGGGGGTTTTGGCTAAGATTTTCTGAGCTAATTTTTTCTTACTCTCTGGTTTTAAAAATAAGTTTTCAAAAGAGTTTAAAGAGCAAAAAGATTCATTTTGTTTGTTTTAAGTGTTTTGTTATTTTCAAAGGAAATAGGTTTTTGGGAAATTGGTTTATTGTTCTTCATTTCAATATCTATTTGGTATTTCCCAAGAGTATTTTTTTGATCAAAACACTTAGTTTTTTCACACTTGAGCTATATCTTCTATCCTATTCTATAAGATCTTTTGTTTGTGGGAAAAAGGAAAGAGGTTTGTGGTTGAGACATACCACTTGTTGTAAACCCTTGATTTCTTGTGTTGCTCCCTCTTTGATAGAGGTTGAGGTTGTTGTATTGGGTTGGTGTTTGCTCCCTCTTTGGTAGAGGTGGAGATTGTTGTTTACTCCCTCTTGGTGAGGTGGAGTTGGAGATTGGTTGTAACCCTCTTCGGTAGAGGTGTTTGTGGTTGTTTGGCTACGGGCCTACCCCTCGGTTGTGAGGCGGTGTTTGAGAGAGGAGTTCGGTACTCCCTTATTGTAAAAATCCTCTTCGGTGGAGGTTCCCTCGGTGGGAGTCTTCGGTGGACAAGAAAGTTGATTAGAAATCCTTTTCGGTGAAGGCAGGGACGTAGAGCTAGAGGCTCGAATCTCGAAACATATCTTTGTATTTGCGTTTGATCCATTGTCTCTCTAACTCTCTCTCTTTTATTTGTGCAAAGCATCATTCATTCATTCTTATCTTATTGCTTGCATTTGTGCCTTGCATTATTTCATATTGTTCATCCTTATATGCTTGGCTTGCTTGTGTGTGTGCCTCACTTGTACTTAACCACAAGAGCTTCATATAGCACCTCAATCCATATCGAGGGAATGAAGAGGAGTTAGTCCAGAGCCCTTCACGGGAAATTCGGCTACACTTGTTGGTTGTATTAAGTGTGATTGCAAAATTATTTTAGCTTCCGCATTTAGTTAGTTTTGATGCTAGTTCTTCATGTGATGATCACATTGATGCCCATGCTTTGAATGAAGAACTTTCCATTGTGTGTGAAAAATTAATTGAAAAATATAAAGTTTTGAAAAATAAAAGTCTAGGAATTGAAAAAGAAAATAAAAGTTTGCATTCTAGACTTGACAAGGTTTTGCAGGAGAAGGTTGAGGTCTATAATGAAAGGGATTCATTGAGATCTCAACTAGACCTTGCACTAAAAGAAAATAATTTTTTTAAAAAATAAAAATGATTGTGAAACACTTTTGAAGAAAAACAAAAATTTGTCTTCAAAAATTGATTTTATTTTAAAAGAGAATGTTGCTTTGAAAAATAAAATAATTTCTATTTCAAATGATTTAAATGTTTGTTTAAAGAAAAATGAAGTTTTGAAAAATAAAATTGATTCTCATGTTTGCCATTCTAGGGTAGTATCACACACTTCACCTATTGCATGTGCCACTCTTCTTAATTGAACAAGATATATCCATGCTTAAGAAGAGTGTTGTTTGTTTGGGCTCCACCTTGAGCCAATGTGCCAAGAGTCACACACGTTTGGAATCCTTGTTTCAAAAGAAGCAAGTTCCATCTATGCATGCACACCCATCACGGCATACACATGCTCCTCACGGACACCATCACACGTTGTATGCTCATGTGTACATATGTACACATTGTGGACGTAAGGGCCACCTTGCTAAATTTTGCTTTGATAGATTACATGATGTAAATTTAGCAAATAAATTTGTTTGGGTTAGGAATGGTACTAACCCCCATGGACCCAATAAGATATGGGTACCAAAGACCACCCCTCTTGTATTTGATGTAGGAGTGGGCTCTCGCATGACGTGAGAGTAGCGGTACCTTGGAGTGGATGCGTTCCGAGCTTCATGGAAATCAATTGGATGCATCACTTTCTAGGGAAGTTTGGTGGGAGGACCACCTTGTTTTGGAGACATGGAGAGTTGCCTCATAGGTTTTGGTAACGGTCTCTTACTCCTTATTTATGTTTGCATGCTTTTCATGTTTATTATATATAGCATGTTTTGATGTTTATATGATCATTATGAAAATGCCATGATTATTAGACTCTTGACATGCATGTATAGTCTTTGAGACACCCGTGTTTAATATGGATCATATTTTTGTGTTCTCACCATTGTTTAGCTATCATGTTAATCATAGCTTTAATAACATGTGAATTTTCATAATAATCATGTTTATGTTTTTCATGTTGATTTATATCCCGTTTTATGCTTCATGATTTGAATATATGTTTAAATGTTAGTTTTCATTAAGACTAGGTATATACTTGTACATATAGTGGGTCACAAATAAATCTATATATGTTTGAGCTTGAATGCTTATTTGAACCCATTAGATGTGCTAGTATAGTCTAGTTTTGATGATCCATGCATTTTAAACTTGTATTCCCATTTTGGTTTTGTTTTATGATCATGTGTTTTCATTTCATGTATATGTCTATTTTGCCAAACTTTAAGATATACATGTATACCCCTTGAGTCATTTGCTTTTCATGCAAATCTATACATATGGACTCAATTGTGTTTAGGGATATGTATGTATATTTTTTTGTGTTGACAAATCATACATATACCTTGAAATGAAATTTGTATTTTTAGTTTTTCATATTCTACATGTTTCCATGTGTTTATGTTTAACTTCATGTATATGTCCATTTTATCCAAATTATTGTTTATACATATACATCCTTTTGAGCCACGTGCCTTCATGCATATATCTTTGTGGACTCGTTGTGTTTGGATATGTATGTATACTTTAGTTTGTATAGGACATACATATACCTTAAAGATTAAATAGTTTTGATGATTTTCATGTTTTCATGTTTTAAGGAATATTGAGCTTAATTGCATATTTTCATGATGCCATGTTTCACATCACACTTGTGCACTCACTTTATTGGTTTCTCATGATTTTGTTCTCATGAGTATGATATGTGCCTTATTGTTTTTGAGTGTTTAGTGACCATGTGATTTACATGTTTTTCATGAAATACAATTTTATTTTATTCCTTACTTGAAGGATTTCGTACTAGTTTACAAGTTTTTCATTATACTAGTTCGTATTCTTCTTTATGGTAGAGTTTTCAAACATACTTTATATGTTTCAAACCTATTTTTGAAAACCCCTACCATCCAAGGGCGGTTGGATGGGAGATCATGCTCATGTATGCTTTATATTGAAAATCATTTTAAACTTGAACATGATTGGGAGGATAGGGTATATGAGGTATACACTTGATATTATTGTTGTTTCAATTGGTATCATTGGATTCTTTCAATTGGTATCAATTTTAACCCTTCTTGTATACTCATATATGTTTTTATGTATGTATGTTTTTCAATTCCAATAGTATCAATTTCGATTGGTATTAAACTTTTCATACATATATATGTTTTATTTGTGCTTATTATATCACTATATCTTTAAGCACAAAATTTTGTTTATGCTAAAGCTCGAGTTTCAACTTTATTTCAATTGATTCAATTTTCAATTGGTATCTTATTTCGAGCCTACGCATTGTTTTTTGTTGGTATTTCATAAAGGGGGAGAAAATTCGATTTTCATATTTCAATTGGTATTTGTATCTCCACTCCCTTGCTTTATGATAGAAAATAAAAATTTTAAATTGATATCACATACTTAAAAAGAAAAATACTCTCTTTTGATATCAAGATGTTTGTTTGAATGTTTTAAAATTGGTATCTCAAAATTTTGTTTAAAAATAAATACAAAAGTTTTGATTTATATTGCATATATGCAAGGAGAGCTTAACATCTCTTCTACATATAGATTCATGATGAGTGTATCTTGTATTGAAGAGCTTGACAATCTCTTCTTTATGTGGTACACGTGTGTAGGGGGAGCTTCACATCCCCTCTTATGCATTGCATAGTGTACGTTATGTGAATTAGGGCTTGTCATCTCTCCTTCATGTAATGTATCTATATAGGGAAGCTTCATATCTTTCTCTTCATGAATGTATATCGCATATACCATTTGTTGATTAATCCATGTTTACTTTCAATTGGTATCAAGATGCTACTTTGACATATTTTCAATTGATATCTTAATTGATTGTCATCCCTATATTGATATTTTTTTGTTTTAGACAAAAAGGGGGAGAAAAATTTATTGATTTGGTTTAGTTTTTACCCCTTTATTGATGATTGACAAAAAGGGGGAGAAAGATTTTGAGTTTGATTGTGTTTTATATATGCATATTTATGTTTGCATATATTAAGTTTAATTTAGTTTAATTTTAATTGGTATCTAGAGCATGTTTTGTTTTTGAACATTTCATTGGGTATCTAGAGCCTTTTATTGTTTATGCATGATTATGCATTGTCATTCATTGCATATTTATGTTTATTTGTTTTATGCATGAGTTAAGGGGGAGCTTCTTTGAAGCTTAACTTTAATCCATGCATATATAACTCCATGAGTTTTGTCATCATCAAAAAAGGGGGAGATTGTTGGCCCGGAGGCCTTCCTCTCTAGTTTTGATGATGATTAACTCATGTAGTTATGTTTACTAATAATCTTGTGATTTTAGTTTCAGATCATGTAACAAGATATTAGTTGGTGATTGCTTCAAAAAGAAGAGTTTGGAAGCTTTCACTTGGTGATTCCAGGGCCCGAGCATCAAGATCATACATAGCCTAGCTCATGGATCACGTTTTGGATCGGGTCGACTTGAAGATGAAGATCGTCAAAAGGACTTAGGTATCCTAGTTTAGTGTGTTTTAGATCCATGTGTAAAGATAAGAATAGTTGATATGCTCAAGTGCACACACACACGTTTTATGTTTGGATATTGGTTTTTCGGTTTTGGTTTAACCAATATTTGTTTTCATGAATAGTAGATCAAAACAAGTTTAATTGGTTTATGTATAGTAGTTTCATTCTATACATGCATGCTTAAACTTCTTAGACAAACTTATTTTGACTATCCTATTCATGTATTGAAAAATCCAAGTTTGATAAAATACAAGTTTTGGTTTTGATAAAAATGATAAGACACAAAAATGGTTTCAAATTGCTTGATATTTGAGTTGAAATTTTTATCACATGTTTATATATCAATGCAAAATGGTAAAACTATTTTTGGGGATTTTTAGAAGTTTTTAAAGTATTTTTGGAAATATTTTAAACCTGTGTTTCTGACCCAGAACTGGCTGACAGGCCAGGTCGGTCGACCGGAAGGTCGACCGCACCAAGGGCCGGTCGACCGTGCGGTCGACCGACGTGCATAGAGCTGTGCACGTCTGGCAGCACAGTGGGCCGGTCGACCGGCGGTCGACCGGACCAGAGAGCTTTGCTCTCTGTTTCTGGGCGGTCGACCGGGCGGTCGACCGGGATTGCCCAACGGTCATATTTATCACCGTTGGCGGTCGACCGGCTGGTCGACCGCCAGCCTGTCAGGCTGACAGATCAGCCTAACGGCTAGTTTCTGTTTTAGCCTATATATACCCCATTTCTTGGGGGTTTGGCTAAGATTTTCTGAGCTAATTTTTTCCTACTCTCTGGTTTTAAAAATATGTTTTCAAAAGAGTTTAAAGAGCAAAAAGATTCATTTTGTTTTGTTTAAGTGTTTTGTTATTTTCAAAGGAAATAGGTTTTTGGGAAATTGGTTTATTGTTCTTCATTTCAATATCTATTTGGTATTTTCCCAAGAGTATTTCTTTGATCAAAACACTTAGTTTTTTCACACTTGAGCTATATCTTCTATCCTATTCTATAGGATCTTTTGTTGTGGGAAAAGGAAAGAGGTTTGTGGTTGAGACATACCACTTGTTGTAAACCCTTGATTTCTTATGTTGCTCCCTCTTTGGTAGAGGTTGAGGTTGTTGTATTGGGTTGGTGTTTGCTCCCTCTTTGGTAGAGGTGGAGATTGTTGTTTACTCCCTCTTGGTGAGTGGAGTTGGAGATTGGTTGTAACCCTCTTCGGTAGAGGTGTTTGTGGTTGTTTGGCTATGGGCTACCCCTCGGTTGTGAGGCGGTGTTTGAGAGAGGAGTTCGGTACTCCCTTGTTGTAAAAATCCTCCTCGGTGGAGGTTCCCTCGGTGGGAGTCCTCGGTGGACATGATAGTGGATTAGAAATCCTTCTCGGTGAAGGCGGGGACGTAGAGCTAGGGGATCGAATCTCGAAACATATCTTTGTGTTTGCGTTTGATCCATTGTCTCTCTAACTCTCTCTTTATTTGTGCAAAGCATCATTCATTCATTCTTATCTTATTGCTTGCATTTGTGCCTTACATTATTTCATATTGTTCATCCTTATATGCTTGGCTTACTTGTGTGTGTGCCTCACTTGTACTTAACCACAAGAGCTTCATATAGCACCTCAACCCATATCTAGGGGAATCAAGAGGAGTTAGTCCAGAGCCCTTCACGGGAAATTCGGCTACACTTGTTGGTTGTATTAAGTGTGATTGTAAAATTGTTTTAGCTTCTGCATTTAGTTTCTAGATTAGCATTATCACCTATTCACCCCCTCTAGGTGATTTTCACTTACTACTCAACGATATATTCTTCTCTTAAACTTCTCAGTGCCTCAACTTGATCATAGGAAAAAACTTAAGCTTGAGTTTCAAAAGTCTTAAGCAAAGCAAATAAGATTGTTTGGAAAAGTTAACTCTTTTTCTTAAGAATTCATCTTGAACTGAATGTTAAATCATCAAGTTGTCTTTCAAGTATTAAATAAAAACAAGTTCAAGTGATGTTTTTAAAAAATAGAAGTTTAGAAATCCAAACCCATCCTCATGTGCCTTCAAGAACACTTTCAAAGAAGAAAGGCTTAGTTTAAGCCATACATATGATTCCGTTGGGTTCATTACATCAAAATCATTCAAAATAAGAGAGGAATCAAAAAGAGATGATAGTGAGCCCAGAAAAATGAATTTAGCTACTCATGATTAAAGTAAAGCAAGATATGTAAATGAAATAACACATACCAGTGAATTGGAGAAGAAGAGAAGCTTTGAACCTTTATTGATGTCACTTCAGCTTCAAATTACAATCACTTTTTCCACTCTCTCACTTGTATTTGGACTGAACTATGAATTAAAAATAAAGATACAACTTCTCAATACTATCTAACAGAGAACCTAAATCCTAAAAATAAAGAGAAAACTTAAACTAATTTCCGGTCCCTTCTTCTCTGTAGAATGCAGTATTTATTGGGAAAAACCAAACGGGGGAGAGCATACGAAGATAGGGGGAGCAATCGCTCCCCCAACTAACTTAACCAAGCTGCGGAAATGCAGCTTGCTTTTATCTCTCACTGGTTTTCTCGTTTCAGCTCCTGCATTTAATGAAACTTCCTTTAATGTTTGACTTTAACCAATTGATTTGGGAAGATTTATTTTAACCGTTTTCAACTTCTCTGATTTGTCATGATCTACCCTAATTTTTGATTTCGAATTAATTCTGAAATAAATCAAAATTTGATAGGCTTTTGGCTCGTTTCTCTTCACTTTCCTTTAGCAATGGGCCTATATTTTATAAAGAAAAATAAGACTTATTAATGATTTATTAGATAATAAACATGGCAATGTGACAATATATATACAATATATGTGACCGATCACACCCCTATACTTATCTTTTGCTCGCCTAGAGCAAAACATCAAAACAAATGCTAATCAAATATTATACCACTTTCGCAGGTCACTCGATTGCACTGAGCGTATGCAACAAGCCATTAAACCTCTAGGCTACCCCTAGAGGACGAGCTTTGTCTTGTGAAGGTTTTCAGTGGATTGCACCCACAAAATCCATAAAGAAGAGAAAAAATATTAGTATTTTTGAAAAGCAATTTGAAAAGATAGAAAATATTTGAGGTATTGTTGCAAGAATTCAAGTAATCTACAAGTTATAAGAAAATCAAACTTTTCATTTCTAAATAAAATCTCTATTCAAAAACATGTCATCAATCAAAGTAAGGAGTCAAATTGTATTTCTCATCTAGTCTATTACTTTACCCTAAGTTATATGCACCTTCGTGACCGTGAAGTTTTGACTAAGGGTTCTTTAACTTAAACTCTTATGCCTTATTTATTTTATTTTTGGTGGTATTTATTCCTCAATTCTATTAGGCTTTCTAATCTGCCCATGTAACGAGCCTTTAGTCAGTGATACCCAGACCGGACAGTCTTAGGCACCAGGTGAGAAAACACCCCTAAGGACTTAAACACTCGGGCAAATAATGCCATGAAATTAAGAGTTTTTATTTATACAATTGTAGCCCTTTTATGCGTGAATACTTATGCGTCATGAGGCAAAAATACCCAACTTAATCAGAGGATTTATATATATAATATATATATATATATATATATATATATATATATATATAATATATTTCAAACTTATCTAATCATCTTTTGCACAAATACCAAGGCTTGCTTAGGCCAAACTACCTAGCTAATCAATAATTAGATTTGTTATTTTTCATAGAAATACATATATGTATGTATGTATGTGTGTGTGGTGTGTGTGTGTGTGTGTGGTGTGTGTGTGTGTATATATATATACATATATATATATATATATATATATATATATATAATATATATATATTTAACGCATAAGAATCTTTATTTTTGAACTCTAAGTGTGTAAGTGTATAAAGTGTGCATATTTATTCGAGGTAAAAATCAAGACTAAATTACTTTCATCAATTTTCTCGCTAACCCTGAAAATCAAACAAGTCATCTTATTTTGACCAAGTATAAGAAATTCTAATTATGATTTTCCTATTCCTTAAAATTGACTTGATTTCTTACAAAAAAAATATATCAAAATATTATTCTTTCTTTTCAAAAAGTTTTTTTATAATTTTTCTTCTTTTTTCTTTTTTTTTAGTTATATTAGTCATGTTAGAGCCCTCTTCCACACTTATCTCATGCATTGTCCCAAATGTGTATGATAGAAATGTATAGATGCATGAAATGGAATGTAAAAGAGGAAAGTTACCAATACACTGGGTCGAAAAGACCCATAACTGTTTCATTTACCGGCACTGATTCCAAGAAAGGTTTAAGGCGTTGACAATTTACCTTAAAGTCATTTCCATTCTTGGTGTTACTATCTCTACATCACCGTGTGAAAACACGATTTTTACAACGAATGGTCCAGTCCATCTTGATTTTAGTTTTCTTGAAAAAAGGTGAAGCCTAGGATTATAGAGTAAGACTTTTTGTCCAGGGATAAATATTTTCCTTATGATGTGTTTATCATGAAAAATCTTAACTCTATCTTTAGTGATCTTAGCATTTTCATAGGGCTCATTTCTCACTCCTCTAATTCGGAAATTATATTTTGTGAAGGTCACCGGCCTTAGTCAAGTTGAAATTTAGCTGCTTGATTACCCATAAGGCCCGATGCTCTAACTCAACGGGTTGGTACCAAGCCTTCCCAAAGACTAACCTATAAGGAGACTGATTAATCTCTAATTTTGCATAATTTTCATCACATTCTCACATTTATTTGATAATAAATTCTGCTAATAATACCTTACTTACTTGATCCTAGGTTCATGGTGTGCAAATGAAGAAGAAGATCTAAATCACCATTTAATTGGTGATTAAAAGCCTACATGAATAGCCATTGACCTAGAGGAGCTGATTTATCAAAACTAGGGGCTGCCAAGACGAAACCGGGTACAGGTCCTGACAGAAGACAGAGAGGACCGCGCGCGGCTCGAAGCGCCGCGCGCGCGGCCACCAAGGGATCGTGGCGCGCGCGCCGCTTCGGGCCAGGGTTTGTCCCCTGGCCCCCTGTTCCCCTGATGCCTATAAATACCCCCCTGGGGTTCCAGACCAAATATATGCAGAGTTTAGGATAGTTTTTCATTTCATTTTGTAGTTTAGTTTAGGTTAGGTTAGTTCTTCTTCTCCCCTTTGTATTTTCCATTTTGTAGATCTTGTAATAGGGAGAGAGAGTGGTTCATGCTTGGAATGCAAGAGTGCTTGTAATAGAAGGTGACAATCTATGAAAGGTGCTCTCTTTACCTCTCTATGTTTCTTCTCTCTAATCTCTTTTACATGTGTAGCTAGTATTTTCTCTCATGGCAACTAACTACTAACTACCAACTAGTCTAACTTCTTATTTGATAATCCACATGAATCTAATAGCCTCGGTTTGGCCTTGCTCTTGCAAGAGCCATTGATGGCTCATGATGATGGATCTAACACTCTAACTTCCAACCACTAACAAGCTAACATTACTTTACTCCATGCTTACTTTTCTATAGTATTGATGGTTTAAGTGTAGCTTGCACTTGTTTGTTGAGTTGGGTTGTGATGAGTTACATATGGGTCATACTTTGAATAGCTCTTGAACCAAGGACTAGTGATGGCCAATGATACATGTGGGGCAACTATCACTAAGAGGTTAGCATGTTGGTGGAGTCATTAGTAGTTAGTAGCCATGGGTTTTCTTTCTTTTTCACTTTGTTTTAGAAATACAACAAAAATCACAAATACATTCTTTTCAATGTTTCCCACTTCTGTTGTATTTCACCGTACCTCTCTTTCATTCTTTGCTTTCTTTTTCTTTCATTCTTTAAAACATTGAAGAACTTTTAACATACACATGAATCAACCGGTAAAGCTTCTATCGCCTCCCGTCCTTGTGGATTCGACTCGTTTTAGCCCCTATGCTATAACAGAAGTATCGAGGAAGCCAAAGCACACACACTTTAAATCTTGATTTCAAAACATATACTTTTGTGCGCAGTTTTCCCCGATCAAATTTTGGCGCCGTTGCCGGGGATGGGAACGGTTTGATTTCACAAGTTTGTTAACTTTCTTCTTGTTTTTTTTTTTGATGTGCAGGTTAAAGTTTTAGCATTGCAGAAGTCCACACTTGCTCAAGTGTGGTCGGGTAATTCTTGTATATTCTTATTTTCTGCTGCTAATTTTTTTATTACCTGTACACTGTAAATAATATTAAGAATTAAAATACGGTAATTGGATGCTTTAAAACGGTTTAGGCATTTGCATCTAGGCACGTGTCAATTTTCATTCCAATATACTGTATTTTATTCTTGTGTTGTTGTGATCTTGTAGGAGGTGTACATATTGCATTGCATATAGTTAGGACAAGCATTTCAGTGATTTACTCGCTTTTTTGTGTTCATCCTTATCTATATTGCACACTTGCACAAATTTAACTTAAGGGCAAAACCTAATACAACATAAGGTGGGGAAGTTATTACCCTCCCTTAGCCAAAAATCACCTCCCCACTCACACAACCCAGCCTAATAAAAATTGCTAGACGTTGGCCCCTAGGGACATCTCGGACTCATTTAGAAGATTGACCTAAGGGGGAAGTTGTTAGAATTTGACTCTTGCTAAATCGGTGTCTAAGGTTGGGGATTGAGAGGCGAAACCTCGAAGAACGGTGGTTTGGCATAATTAGGCCCGTTGCTCCAGCACGGATACCTCCCACCGATCTTGCCCCTACCTGGCCGATTAACTCGTGATCAGCTTCTGACAATAGACCCCCCGTGGACAGTCTAAACAGTTAGGAGTCGTCTAGGTCTAAGTCAACCCTAGCATAGGCTTGTTTTCTTTTTCTTTTTCTTTGTTGTTTGTTTGTTGTTTGTTTTTCTTTATTGTAAATTGTGATATGGATTTTAATAACAACAATTCTTTCAATTATAATATGAATCCATATTTCACCCCGACCTCATTTGACTCGGATAACTCTGCCGGCAATGTACAACATAAACCAACCATATATGCCGGGTTGGGATTATCCGAATCAATATGACCCATATCCCCAACAATATGACCATAATTTTCAAGATAATTTCAACTCTTCATAGAGTTCATGGGGATTCACCTACCCCAAGTCAAATTTTCAACTATCTTCTCCACAATTTTCACAATATTCATTCCCCAATTTTGATTCATATACTCCTTTTCCTGAACCACCAATTGAAGAAAAATCATCATTGGAAAGGAGTATAAAAGAGTCCCTACAACAAATGCAAAATTTGTTCAATTCACAATCCTTCCCATATCAAACTCCACATACTCCTTTTCTAGAGCATCCCATTGAAGAAGAATCTGAACTAGAAAAGCGTTTGGAAGTCTTTTGTGAAAGAATGCATAACATGTTGGACTCATCATCTCAACCAAATTTTCAAGGGTCCCACTCATCTTTTCCAGTCTCACCAATTCAAAATGAACAAACTTCAATACTGGACTTGAGTATGGAACCCTTGCGTGAGTCCGAGCAGCAACCGCAAAATCATATGGACTCACAATTTCACCACAATTTCCAAATCAACTTCCATACTCATATTTTCAAAGACCAATTACAAAGAGTATGGAAGACATGATTCCGAATCCAAATTCTGTTACACGGCTATCAGTAGGTTAGATTCACTTTTGAGCGAATTGATCAATGAGAGCGAGGAAAGCCTTTCTTGTCAACCTTTGACCGATTCTTATATCCCTTCCCTGAAATTGAAATCGAACCTGAATGTGATCCTAAACTTCCTGTTGGGAACTCCATTTCACTTTTTGATTCAATAAAACCCCGGTATCCTTACCAGATTTTTCTCTATTCCAGAGTCAACATTGAATCCTGTACCAGTACACCATGAAATAGAACCACCAATCTCTAATGATCATACTTCATTGTTGGGGAAAGTGTGTGAACATTAATTCTTTAGTTTGGACCCTATTTTTGAACCAATTTTGACTTTCATTGTTGACTCTCGACTTGATCTGAGTCAACTTCCCGAGTCGGTATCGATTTTTGTTCCTGTTCCATTTGAGTCCAAATCGATCATCTCTCAAAACCACACTTCATTGTTGGACAAAGATATTGAAGAAACTGACTCAGTAATTATTTTTAAAAATTGGCCATTAGATGGGGATGAATTTTTCAATAAGACCATTCAATCAATCATCCTTTTATGGGGTCATGTTAGAGAGGTCATTGGTGGGTTCCTTCAAGATCCACGTTATCTTGATTGGGTCGCAACGCTTGGCCCAATCAGACCACCACCGGAGCCACCCCCTTGAGGTAATCTTCCTTCCCTCTCCATTTGTTTCATGTATATACACATTCACGATGCATTGAGGACCATGCATGAGATAAGTGTGGGGGAGGGTTTACTAACATAGGTAGTTTTAAAATTTTCTTTCTTTTACACTTCTTTTTAATTAAAAATAAAAATAAAAAAATAAAAAAAATCTCTTATAAAAACTCTTTTCTTTTCTTTTTACAAAACTTTTTGAATTAAGAGAAATAGTTTTGATTTATTTTTAAGAAAATTAAGATTATCTTAGAAATTAAGAAGACCTAAAATTATGAAAATTTAAACCGAGTCAAAATAATAGATCTTGTTTAAATTTTAGGATATAAAAATAAGATTGAAAAGATAATTTGATCTTGAATTTTTTGCCTTAGAATTATACACTTCACACTTACACAATTTTGGGATTGAAACAAAGACTAGAAATGCCATTAAAATATATATTAAAAAAATAAAAAAATAAAAAAAATTTAAACCACCTATTGAAGTTGGGTAATTATGTCTCAGGAAGCATGATTATTCATACCTAAAATGGTGGACAAAAATAAAATAGCCCCATTTAGTTTTGTGGCCTTGTTTACTCAAGTCCTTAAGTCCGAGGGATGTTTTCTTATCTGGTGCCCTAAGACCATCTGGTTTGGG
Organism: Agave tequilana; assembly: GCA_038442645.1. Lineage (NCBI taxonomy): Eukaryota > Viridiplantae > Streptophyta > Magnoliopsida > Asparagales > Asparagaceae > Agave > Agave tequilana. The sequence continues at coordinate 2,851 of JAVJIF010002374.1, read as the reverse complement.
AGTCACGGCTAAAGGCTCACTACCCGGGTAAAAAAAAAGCCTAAGAAAACTAAGAGAAGAAGAAGAAAAAAATATATATAATAAAATAAATGGCATGAAAGTTTGAGTCGATATCCCAAAAATCTTCACAGTTCATAAAGTGCATATTTTTCTAAGAGTTTTATGAAAGATCAAAGAGTCAATTCAATTTAAATTCTTACATTTAATTTATAACAAGATTTTTTGCATTTTGACTTAGTTTAAGAAAGAACAATTTCTGGTTAACTTATGACGTTGGATCACTTATATTTTCGCAAAAATACTTCAACACTTTTCTTTATTTCAAAATGCATTTTCAAAAAAAAACTAACATTTGATTTCTTTCTTTATGGATTTTGTGAGTGTAATCCACTGAAAACCCTCAGGAGACAAAACTCCTCCTCTAAGGGAAACCTAGAGGTTTAACGGCTTGTTGCACATGCTCAGTACAATCGCGTCACCTGCGAAAGTGGTGAAATAATTTCCTTAGGTTTTTTGTTTTTCTCGGGACGAGCAAAAGATAAGTGTGGGGGTGTTATTAGTCTCTAATTTTGCATAATTTTCATCACATTCTCACATTTATTTGATAATAAATTCTGCTAATAATACCTTACTTGCTTGATCCTAGGTTCATAGTGTGCAAATGAAGAAGAAGATCTAAATCACCATTTAATTGGTGATTAAAAGCCTACATGAATAGCCATTGACCTAGAGGAGCTGATTTATCAAAACCAGGGGCTGCCAAGACGAAACTGGGCACAGGTCCTGACAGGAGATAGAGAGGACCGCGCGCGGCTCGAAGCGCCACGCGCGCGGCAACCAAAGGGCCGCGGTGCGCTCACCGCTTCGGGCCAGGGTTTGTCCCTGGTCCCCTGTTCCCTGATGCCTATAAATACCCCCCGGGGTTCCAGACCAAATATATGTAGAGTTAGGGTAATTTTCATTCCATTTTGTAGTTTAGTTTAGGTTAGGTTAGTTCTTCTTTCCCTCTTTGTATTTTCCATTTTGTAGATCTTGTAATAGGGAGAGAGAGTGGTTCATGCTTAGAATGCAAGAGTGCTTGTAATAGAAGTGACAATCTATGAAAGGTGCTCTCTTTACCTCTCTATGTTTTCTTCTCTCTAATCTCTTTTACATGTGTAGTTAGTATTTTTCTCTCATGGCAATTAACTACTAACCACCAACTAGTCTAACTTCTTATTGATAATCCACATGAATCTAATAGCCTCGGTTTGGCCTTGCTCTTGCAAGAGCCATGATGGCTCATGATGATGGATCTAACACTCTAACTTCCTAACCACTAACAAGCTAACATTACTTTACTCCATGCTTACTTTTCTATAGTATTGATGGTTAAGTGTAGCTTGCACTTGTTGTTAAGTTGGGTTGTGATGAGTACATATGGGTCATACTTTGAATAGCTTTTGAACCAAGGACTAGTGATGACCAATGATACGTGTGAGGTAACTATCACTAAGAGGTTAGCATGTTGGTGGAGTCATTAGTAGTTAGTAGCCATAAGTTTTCTTTCTTTTTCACTTTGTTTTAGAAATACAACAAAAACCATAATACATTCTTTTCAATGTTTCCCACTTCTTTGTATTTCACCATACCTCTCTTTTATTCTTTGCTTTCTTTTCTTTTCATTCTTTAAAACATTGAAGAACTTTAACATACACGTGAATCAACCGGTAAAGTTTCTATCACCTCCCGTCCTTGTGGATTCGACTCATTTTAGCCTCTATGCTATAACGGAAGTATCGAGGAAGCCAAAGCACACACTTTAAATCTTGATTTCAAAACATATACTTTTGTGCGCGGTTTTTTCCCTATCAGAGACATCCCTAGAATCGTTTTGAAAGCGGTCATGTTGGCTCATAGGGCATCTACAAGTTTGGTGGACCAATCCTTCCGATTTTGGTTCACAATCATCTCTAAAATAAGCTTGATTTGTCTATTGAAAACCTCAACCTGCCCACTGGTTTGAGGATAATAAGGTGTGGACAACTTGTGAGTTATAACATACTTTTGCATAAGAGGTACAAAGGATCTATTGCAAAAGTCAGTACCATTATCACTGATGTTAGCACGAGGGGTTCCAAAGTGTGAGAAAATATTCTCTTTCAAAAACTTTATGACAACTTTGTCATCATTAGTTTTACTTGAAATGGCTTCCCACTTGGATACATAGTCCACGCAACCAATATGTATTAGTTTTCAAATGAATTAGGAAATGGACCCATCAAGTCATGCCCCAAACATCAAAGAGTTCTATTTCTAGAATTGGGTGGAGGGGCACCATATCTCGTTTCGAGATTCTTCCTACCATATAGCATCTAGGGCACGTCTTGCAAAATTCATAAGCATCTTTAAACAAAATAGGCCAATAGAACCCACTTTGTAGCTCCTTTTCAGCAGTCTTGCAGGGACCAAAGTGTTCACCGCATGCAAGTTCGCAACAGAAGGATAAAACACTCTTAATCTCTTCATCGAGAATGCATCTCCTAATAGTTTGGTCAGAACAGTATTTGAAAAGATACGGTTCCTCCCAAAAAAATACCGGACTTGAGATAAGAGCTGGTATATATCATTTTTAGACCAATAAGATGGAGTTTGGTTTGTGACTAAGTAATTCACTATATTAGCAAACCAAGGTTCGCTAAAGACAGCTAAGAGTTTTTCATCAGGAAAGTCATCATTTATTGGGCAATTCGTTGCATGGAGAGTTTGGGATACACGAGAGATTGTAAAAGCAACGATATTTTCTACGCCTTTCTTATCTCGAATCTCGAGATCAATTCCTTGAAGAAGAAGGATCCAACGAATTAGTCGG
>JAVJIF010002373.1:0-165741 GCA_038442645.1 Agave tequilana | reverse complement strand
AACAAATCTTGGTGTTTGCGTTTGATCCATTGACTCTTACTCTCTCTCTTCTCTCTCTCTTTACTTTGTGCATTGCTTTTCTTTGCCATATCATATACATGCTTGTGTGTTTGTGTGCCTCACTTGTGCTTAACCACGAGAGCTTCATATAGCGCCTCAACTCTTATTCAGAGGAATCAAGAGGAGTTAGTCCAGAGCCTTTCACCGGGAATTCGGCTACACTCATTTGTTGCATTAAGTGTTGTAGCAATTAAGTTTTAATTTCCGCATTTAGTTCATTGATTAGCCTTATCACCTATTTCACCCCCCCCCCTCTAGGTGATTTCAATTGGTATCAGAGCCTACGCTCCTGATATTTGGTTTAACCACCTAGGAGTGTGATCTTGGTTTGCTAATCTAGTTTGCTTTAGCACACTTATTTGTTTACACACACTCATGGATTGCTTGTCACCTCCCATGTTTTGATGTTTCCACATTGACATGTAAAATTTAGGATGTCCATGTATTTAAAAACCCTAGGCTTGCATGTTTACCTTGCTATTACCAAGGAATCCTTCCCCAATGATAGCAAGCATATAGAGGCCAATGCACAAGCCCTTGAGGCACTTAGAAGCACGCTTAACAAAGAATATTTGTGTTTAGTTTCTAACTGTGATTCTGCCTTTGCAGTGTGGAACACGTTGACCACCTCCAAGGTTCAATTGCAAATCCAAACGGAGGACGAATCTAGTGGAGATCCGAGAATCCGAGCAACAATGCTATATGGTCCAAGGGAATGACTCCCTTGATGTATATTTGGAATCTCAATTAGATGATGATGCTAGTTCTTCAAGTAATGATCATATTGATGCCAATGCCTTGAATGAAGAACTTTCTATTGTTTGTGAAAAATTATTAGAAAAATATAATCTTTTGAAAAAGAAAAGTCTAGGACTTAACAATGAAAATAAAGATTTGCTTTCAAAACTAGACTTGATTTTGCAAGAGAAAGTGGAGATTTCTAATGAAAGGGATTCATTGAAATCTAAACTTGAACTTGCCCTAAAAGAAAATGAATTTTTGAAAAATAAAAATGATTGTGAAATAATTTTGAAGAAAATGAAAACTTGTCTTCAAAAGTTGATTTTGTATTAAAAGAAAACAATTCTTTAAAAAATAAAATAAATTTGATTTCACAAGAATTAAAAGATTGTTTAAAGAAAAATATTTCTTTGCAAAATGATTTAGATTCACATGTTTGCCATGCTAGTGTAGCTTTATCATCTAGCTTACTATTGCTTGCACCTCTTCTAAGATTGAAAATGATATATCTTTGCTTAAGAAGAGTGTTAATTGTTGGGCTCCACTTTGAGCCAATGTGGTTTAAATCATACACGTTAGAATCCATGTTTCGAAAGAAAGAAACAAATTCCTTCTATGCATGCACACCATCCACGGCATACACATACTTCGCACGTTCATGTACACAACACTATGTATGCTCATGTGTACACTTGTACACATTGTGGACGTAAGGGCCACCTTGCTAAATTTTGTTATGATCGTATACATGATGTAAATTTAGCAACTAAATTTGTTTGGGTAGAAAAGGAGCTAACCCCCATGGACCCAAAAAGAGTGTGGGTACCAAAGACCACCCCTATTGTATTTGATGTATGTGTGGGCTCTCGCATGACGTGAGAGCGATGGTACCTTGAGGTGGATGCGTTCCGAGCTTAAAGAGAACCATTTGGATGCATCACTTTCAAGGGAGTATGGTGGGAGGACCACCGTGTTTTGGAGACTTGGAGAGTTGCCTTCTAGGTTTTGGTAACGATCTCTTACTCCTCATTTATTGTTTACATGCTTTTCATTTTATTCATTATTAGCATGTTTTGATGTTTATTGATTAGTATGTTAAATGACATGATTATTAGACTTGTGATATGCATGTTTAGTATTTGAGACACCCATGTTTAATATAGATTATATCTTTGTGTTCTCACATTTGTTTTAACTAATGTGTATGTCCTAGATCTATGCATGTGCATGTACATAATGATCATATGAGTTTTTTTTTTTTGATTTCTATGCTTCATGATTTGAATATATGTTTAGATGTTTGTTTTCATTAAGACTTGGATATATATACTTGTGCAACTAATGAGCCACAATAGATTATTACATGTTTGTGCCTGAACGATCATTTGTACTTATTAGATGTACTAGTATAGCCTAGTTTTGATGATTCATGCAATTGACTTATATTCCCATTTTATACATGTTTTATGTTATATTTAACTTCATGTATATGTCTATCATGTCCAAACTATTGTCTATACATATACATCCTTTGAGCCACTTGCCTTCATGCATATACTTTTGTGGACTCGTTATGTTTGGATATGTATGTATACGGTAGTTTGTACAAGACATACATATGCTTTGAGATTAAATCGTTTTAATGATTTTCATGTTTTAAGGAATTTCATAATTGAGCTTAATTGAATATTTTTATGATGATATGTTTCACATTACACTTGTACACTCACTTTATTTATTGTTTCTCATGATTTTGTTTTCATGAGTCATATATGAGCTTTATATCTTTTGAGTGTCAATTGTTGAGTGATTTACATGTTTTTCATGAAATATAATTTTGTTTTTTTCCTAGCTTGAAGGATTTCGTACTAGTTTACACATTTTTCATAAAACTAGTTCGTATTCTTCATTATGGTAGAGCTTTTCAAACATACTCTATTTTCAAACCTACTTTTGAAAACCCTACCCATTAAAGGGCGGTTGGTTGGGCGACCATGCCTTGTATATTCATATTGAAAATCCTTTTAAAACATGTGCATGAAATGGGTGGTAGGAAGTATGAGTTATACACTTGATCATATTATGTTTTCAATTGGTATCATTGGATCGTTTCAATTGGAATCAATATTAACATTCTTTTTGTATACTCATATATCTATGTTTTATATATGTATGCTTACTCTTCATATAATATCAATTTCAATTGGTATCTACTTTTCCATACATATATTTGCTTTATTTGTGCTTACTATATCTCTATATCTTTGAGCACAAATTTGGGTTATGCTAAGCTTGATTTTTAATGCATATCATATTTCAATTGATTAGTTTTCAATTGGTATTTATACAAGCTTATGTATCGTTTTATTTGGTATTTCATAAAGGGGGAGAAAATTCGTATTTCATCTTTCAATTGGTATTTGGTTTACCTTTGATTTCCACTCCCATACTTTATGATGAAAAATGATTGAAAATGATTATTGATTTTAATTTGGTATCATATGTTCAAAATGAAAAATACTTACAATTGGTATCAAGATGTTTATTTGTTTACTTTCTATTGGTATCAAGAAAGAATTGGTAATCAAGACTATCTATTGATCTATTCATTTCAATTGGTATCCATGTAAATTAAATTGGTATCAAAAATTTTCTTTCATTGGTATCAAAATTTCATTGTTATTTCAATTGGTAAAATGTTTCAATTACAATTAGAATTCAAAATTTTGTTTTATTGAGAAAATTAAAAATGTTTTTGATATGAATTGTCTATATGCAAGGGAGCTTAACATCTCTTCTACATATAGATTCATGTTGAGTGTATCTTATATTGAGGAGCTTGACAAACTCTTCTTTATGTGGTACACGTGTGTAGGGGGAGCTTCACATCTCTTCTTATGCATTGCATTTTATGCGTTATGTGAATTAGGGCTTGTCATCCCTTCTTCATGTAGTGCATATATGTAGGGAAGTTAACTTAACGTCTTCCTCTTCATGAATTTATATCGCATATATCCTTTATTGTTTTGTATTTTGTTTTACCCCTTTGTTGATGATTGACAAAAAGGGGGAGAAGTATTTGGAGAAGTATTGGTATATATGCATGTTTTTCCTTGCTTTATTCAAAGGGGGAGAAGTATTTGAGTTTATATGCATATTTATTGATATGTTTTGTTTTATTGGTATCAAGAGCATTTATTTAAGAACTTGTTTATGTAAAAAAGAAAAAGAAATTTATTTTAAAAAGTTTGGTTTCAAGAGCATGTTCATTTTAAAAAGTTTGGTATCAAGAGCATGTTCATTGTTTTATGCATATTTATGCATGTCCATGTTTAGTATTCATTGCATATATTTATTGTTTATTGCTATGCATGAGTTAAGGGGGAGCTTCTTTGAAGCTTTACTTTAATCCATGCATATATAACTCCATGAGTTTTCTCATCATCAAAAAGGGGGAGATTGTTGGCCCAGAGGCCTTCCACTCTAGTTTTGATGATGATTAACTCATGTAGTTATGTTTACTAATAATCTTGTGATGTTTAGTTTCAGATACTTAACCAAGATATTGTAGGTGACAGCTTCCACAAAGGTATTTTTGGAGCTTTCACATGGTGATTCAAGAGCCCGAGCGTCAAAGTTCATATCTAGCACTCGTTGGAGTCAAGCTCGGTGGATCACGGTTTGGATCGAATCGACTTGAAGACGGAGTTCGTCAAGAAGACTTCGGTACATAGTTTAGTTTTTATTTTAGATCCATTTGTAAAGACTAGATAGTGTGATATGCTCAAGTTCACAACACACACACTTGTTTTAAGTTTTATGCTTATTGGTTTTCGGTTTTGGTTTAACCGATCTTGGTTTTCATGAATAGATAGATTCAAAACAAGTTTACTTGGTTTATGTATATTAGATTTGTTCTATATACATGTATGCTTTATTCTTGAACAAACTTAGTTTTGATATGCCTATTCAAGTGTTTAGGTTTTGTTTTTTTTTTAACAAAACATATTTTCGGATTTAATATCAAAAACATTGATATATATTATATGTTTTATGTATATTGGATTATATCCATATACTATATGCTTTAAAAGTTGTTTAATATCATGTTTTTGTAATTGGATGAGTTTTGGACAAAACGTTTTTTTTCCATTTGAAAAATCTAAGTTTTGGAAAATACGGTATTTGGTTTTCGGCAAAACTTATATAACACAAAAATGGTTCAAATAGTTTGAAATATGTGTTGAAATTTTTAACACATGTTTGTATATCAAATATAATGTTAGAAACTATTTTTGTGGATTTTTAGAGTTTATATGGGATTTTATAGAATAATAAAAACCCTATTTTCCAGTCCTGAAAAACTGCCTGCCAGGCTCTGGCGGTCGACCGGACCGGTCAACCGGACCCAGAGTCGGTCGACCGGACCGGTCGACCGACGTGCACAAAACGTGCACGCTGGCCAGCCACTTGGGCCGGTCGACCGACTGCAAGTACCCCACTCTCGGGTGGGGGCGGTCGACCGACGGTCGACCGTAAGGCTTGGACGGTCGACCGAGCGGTCGACCGGCCAGAGAGAATTTGCTCTCTGGATTGGCACGGTCGACCGGGCAGTCGACCGGAAGGCTCCAACGGTCAAATTTTTGACCGTTGGCGGTCGACCGCCAGCCGCCAGGGCTGAAAAACAGCCCCAACGGCTAGTTTTTCCATGGGGCTATTTATACCCCATTGAGAGGTGTTTTTCACCAAGTTTTTAAGAGTCAAAAATTCAGAGCTTCCCTAGTGTTTAATTTCAAGTTTTCAAAAGAGTTTTGGGTTTAAAGTTTTCATCTTTATTTTTAAAGTGTTTTTATTTCAAAGAAAATAGTCTTTTGGGAATTGGTTTTTGATCTAAAAATTCTATATCTATTTGGTGTTTTTCCCAAGTGATTTTCTTTGATCAAAACACTTTGTTTTCCGCACTTGAGCCATATCATTCTATCCTATCTATAGGATCTTGTATTTGTGGGAAAAATAATTTTGTGGTTGTGGAAACCACCAAGATTGTAAACCCTCCTTATTTGTTGTATCCCTCTTGGGTAGAGGTTGATTTGGAGTGGTGGTTGGCTCCTTCTAGTGAGAGGTTGAGATTGTGTATTGCTCCCTCTAGTGAGAGGTGAAGTTGTGTTGGATTTGTAACCCTCTTAGTGAAGAGGTGGATTGTGATTGTTTGGCTAGGTGCCTACCCCTCGTGTGTGAGGTGGTGATTGGTTTGGTTGTGCATTGCCTCTAGTGAGAGGTTGTATTCGGTTGAGAGAGGAGTTGTGTACTCCTGATTGTATTGCCCCAAATCCTCGGTGGAGGTTCCCTGTGTGGGAGTCCTGGGTGGATAAGTTAGTGGATTGGAAATCCTTCTGGGTGAAGGCGGGGACGTAGAGCTGGGTGCTCGAACCTCGAAACAAATCTTGGTGTTTGCGTTTGATCCATTGACTCTTACTCTCTCTCTCTCTCTTTACTTTGTGCATTGCTTTTCTTTGCCATATCATATACATGCTTGTGTGTTTGTGCGCCTCACTTGTGCTTAACCACGAGAGCTTCATATAGCGCCTCAACTCTTATTCAGAGGAATCAAGAGGAGTTAGTCCAAAGCCCTTCACCGGGAATTCGACTACACTCATTGGTTGCATTAAGTGTTATAGCAATTAAGTTTTAATTTTCGCATTTAGTTCATTAGATTAGCCTTATCACCTATTCATCCCCCCCTCTAGGTGATTTCAAACTCTACATTAGTAGATCCTCCTCCACACTTATCTTATGCATTGTCCTCAATGCATTGTGAATATATGTATGCATGAAACAAATAGAAAGGGAAGGAGATATCATCTCCCGATAGTGGTCTGATTGGTCCACGAAATGTGACCTAATCCAATTTGTGTGGAGTTCGCAGGAACTCCCTAGAGATCTCTATAATGCAACCTACTATGATGATATGAGCATGGATGATTTTATTAGAAATTTTACCCCATATAATTTCTAAATTTTCAAAATAATTTCAGTGTCATTATCAACACCTTTATCCCAAAATGGAGTGTGAAAGATGGAATGATAGATTTGGACTCAAGAAGTACAGGAATTATGATTGACTCAAAAAATTGACTAAAATTAAGTAAAGATTTAGGAGTCAAAATTGTTCATGAAGTGGGTCCAAACAAAAAATTGAAACTAAAGTTCACATTCATTTTCCCGCAAGGAAATGTAACTTTCTAAGGTTTGTAATTCAAGTTCGACAATGACATGTATGGGAATCAAAACTGACTCTAAAATGTTGCTCAATTTGGGAAATAAAACAGGAGTCAAATTTGATTCAGGAATTTGAACTGGATCACAAATTTGAGGATCAAATTCACATCCTTCTTTGAGTTCAATTTCATAAAAATGTGAACTTGCCAATTATCAATGGGACTTTCAACAGTATGGTATTGGTCAAGTTTAATATGTTGATTTAGAAAGATTGGTGATTCAATTCCGCGATGAATGGGCACAGTATCTAATATTAACTCAGAAAAGGGATTAAAATTAGGTAATGACACCGAAGTCATTATAGAATTAGGAAGTGGAATTGAATTACCAAGTTAAGTTTTAGGATCACATTCATTTTCAAGTTCAATCTCAGCAAAGGGATAACTTGCCAACATGTCAATGTGGTTCTCAAGAATTTGATGTTGGTCAAGTTCAAATGGGTATACTGAAATTGAATCTTAGTTTCCAAAATAACAAGAGTCATGGATCAAATCAATAGAGTTAAAGATATCTGAATTGGTCAAAGGTAAATAAGAGAGTTTTCTCATTCCTATAAATATTGACCAATTGACTCAATTTTGTTTCCAACCTATTGATAGACTGGGCAGAAGATTTTTGAAATTATAGCGTGGACTCCTACAAGATTTCAATACTCTTTTCTAGATATGATTTCTTCTAGTGGATGTTCTAGAAAGGGAGTGTAGGAATCATGATTTTGAAAAATTGGTGAAGAGTGTGAGTCCAATATGTTTTGAGATTGTCGCTCAGACTCACGCAAGCATTCCATATTTGTTTCCAGGGCAGATGGTTATTCATTTTGAACAGGTGAAACTAAGTATGAATTTGAAAATATTGAGGAATTGGTGAATTGAGCTTCTTTTGTTCGGACTCAAACATGGCTTGTACAACTTCTATACTTTTTTCTAACTCAAATTTTTCTTCAATTGGTGATTCTAGAAAAGGAGTACAGGAAGCAAAATTGGGTAAGGAATATTGTGAAAATTGTGGACAATGTGGTTAAAAATTTGACTCGGAGGAGGTGAATCCCCATTTACTTTGTGAAGAGTGAAAATTATTTTAGAAATTTTGTTCATAAGATTTGGGGTATGTGTTGTATTGATTCGGATAAGTCCAACCCGGTGTATTTGATTGGTTCATATTATAAAAAGCCGGATTGGAATTATCCGAGTTAAATGGGGTGAAATATGGATTCATATTAGAATTGAAAAAAATATTGTTGTTGAATTTCATTTCACAAAAATCACAAACAAAAAAGAAAAAGCAAACAACAAATAAAAGAAAAGAAAAAATCAAAACCAAGCATATACTAGGGTTGACCTAGACCTAGACCACTCCTAACTGGGCGATTGTATGAATCCGACCACAAGCTAATCGGCCAGGTAGGGGTAAAATACGGTAGAAGGTATCCATGCGTAAGCAACGGGTGTTAATTACGCCAAAGCATGATTTCTTCGAGGCGTAACCTCTTAATCCCTAAACTTAAATACCAATTTTACAAGAGTATGATTCAAACAAGTTCCATCCTTAGTCAATCTCTTAATGAGTCCGAAATGTCCCTAAGGGCCAACGTCTATCAATTTTTAGATTAGGGCTTGGGTTGTGTGAGTGGGCAGATGATTTTTGGGCTAAGGAAGAGTGATGAAGTCCCCACCTTATCTTGTATTGGGTTTTGCCCTTAATTTTAATTAGTGCAAGTGTGCAATATAGACAAGAATATAACACAAAGTGAGTAAATCACCCACATGTTTGTTCTATGCTATATGCAATGTCAAATGTACACCTCAGCCTAGATCACAACAACAGAACAAAATACAGTATATAGGAATTGAAATTGACACGTGCCTAAATGTAAATGTCTAAACCATTTAAAAGCGTCCAATTATCATATTTTAGCTCTTTAATTTATTATAGTGTGTAGGCAATCAAAGAAGAAAATTAGCAGCAGAATATATCAATATATGCAACTTGCAAGAACCCAGCAAAAAATGAAGTCTAAATGCCACACAAATATCGCATTTTCGCGACTTTTCTTGGGTTTTCGCTGCACAATTATGGAAGCAGGGTCCTGCTCTCTAGCGCAGGGACTGCAAGCAAAAGGAGAGTTCTTCAATGTTCAATTTCTATAAAAATTAACATGTACACCAAAACAAAAAAGAAAATATTAACAAAAACGTGAGTTAAACCATTCCCGCCCCCGGCAACGGCACTATTTTTTGATCGGGCAGAACCAAGCACTTGAAAATGTGTATTTTATGAAATCAGGTGTAAAAGTGTGTGCACTAATGTTCCTTGATACTTCTGTTACAGCATTAGCTCAACGGGTCGAATCCATAGGGACACGAGGCAATAGAAGAATTAAAAGTTTTTATTCACGTCGATTGTTAACAAGTTCTTCTTTGTTAAAGAATGAGAAAAAGAAAAAGAAAAGAAATTCAGAAGTGATAGGTAGAGGAGGCGATGAAATCGGCGATGTCAAAACAATAGAGAAATGGTTGTGAATTGGTAAAGCAAAACAAGAGAAGAAAAATATAATGAAAAGTGAAGTGATTTGAGAAAGTGGATTTAAAAATAGAAATAGAAAAGAAAGCGAACTTGTTGTGAAGAAGATGAAAACAAATGTGAACTAAGAAGGCGATGAAAACATCGATAGAAAAAATGATAAAAGGATTTTGAAATTGATTTTTAAAACAAAGTAAAAAAGAAAGATGAAAACTATGAAAGAAAACTCATGACTAACTACTAATTGCTCCACTAACCATGCTAACTTCTTAGTGATAGTTGCCTCACATGGATCCTTGGTCATCACTAATTCTTGGTTTCAAGAGACGATACGAAGCAAGGCTCATAAGAAGGTTCCTCACATTCAAAAATTGCATCAAGAACAAGCTAATATAAATCTTAGATCATCAAAACTATTAGAAACAAGCATGAAATAAGAGAGAGTTAGCATGGTTAGAAAGTTAGCAAGTTAGATATTAGAATCCATCATCATGAGCCATCAATGGCTCTTGCAAGAGCAAGGCCTTGTAGATGCTATTAGTTTCATGTGGATTATCAAAGAGGTTAGATGATTAGTGGCTAGTAGTTAAATTGTCATAAAATGAAAGTTAGCTAGTCATGTTAGAGGTTAGAGAAGAAACCATTGAAGAAAGGAGGAAGATTATATACATTCTCACCATCTTTTACATCAATCTCTCCCTTTCTCTCTCTGAATCATCTATGCCCTAATACATGAATCTAAAAAGAAATGAAAATACAAAAAAAAGAAGAAGAAAAGAAGAACACCTGTACTACACTACACTAAAAGAAAGAAATCCTAGCTACTACTCTCGGAACCTTGTGTCTCATGTCTCTGCAGGGATATATATATATATATATATATATATATATATATATATATATATATATATATATATATATATATATAATATATATATATAATATATATATATATATATATATATATATATGCAATAGGAGGTTCTAGAGCACAAGACGAGCCACGCGTTAAAAATCGACGTGTGGCTCGCCAAGATGGCCGCGGAGCCTCTTTTTCGCAGCCATACCAGGGGCTTAGGTCTCTAGTTTTGGCGAGCGCTTCGTCTCACTTCGGGAACCTTTCAGGTATTCTCGAATTGGGTATTTGCGTCCGAATTGTCATCAGACAAGCACCAACGTCCAGATTTAATGTATCTTCTAAAAACTCTCTAGCTTGGCCTCCAAGAAATCTGGATTTAATTACCCAAAAATGGGTTAATTAAGCTCTCCCTTCTAGTCTTGATTTATCTGCAAAAGAGAACAAGACACGGTTTAGAAATAATATTTTAATCATAAATTGGTAGGAAAATGTGATATAAAAGTGCAATATCGTAGACTAATCACATCATCTTCATCATCGGAGATGATAGGAGTGAATTTGAAAGCAAGAGTCTTGTTCTTTTGGGAGCTTTCTCCTCTCTAATATTTCTTTTCATCTCATGGCCTTTTAGATTCTTAACGAGACCAATAAGCTCCATCTCTTCTTTATTATTAGCTCCTTTAAAGTTGTAGACTTGACCTCACAAGATGATGAAAGTGCACGAATCACCTTGCTCATTTTTTAAGTCATTGTCAATCTCATCACTTAAAGAAGCAAGATTATTTGTAATTTTAGTGAACTTGGTATTCATGTCATCAAAGATTCATCTTCATTCATGAAAAAATTCTCATATATTGAGAACACAAAAGATCAATCTTAGTTCTCTTGACTTGTGAACTCCCCTCGTGTGTGACAAGCAAGTGTGATCAAATCTCGAATGCGGAGTTGCAATGAATTACCATAAACAAATCATCATCATACAAGGCTTGAAGTAATGCATAGTAAGCTTTTGCATTAGCATCAAATTTCTTGTGGGCAATTTCGGACCAAGTGCCCTCATCACCATTAGATAAACTAAATAGTTTGGTCATCGCCTTTGCAATCTGGCTTCCTAAAGATTGTAAAAAAAACGATCATCTTAACAATCCATATAGGAAAGTTAAGGCCATCAAACTTGGGTGGAGTCATAATATCTTCAGCCATGTATACTAGCGCCAAATAAAGCAAATGGTGCAAGTGAGTGAGTGATTAGCAAAGGATCTTTCTAAGATGGTTAAACTAAAAACTAGAGCCCAAGGCTCTGATACCAATTGAAAGTATACCTAAAGGGGGTGAATAGGTGTAATGCTAATCGAATGACAAGTAATGCGAAAATACAAAAATTAAAATATGAATGATGAAACGGTCAACTCAAATCAAAAAGTAAAGTTGGATTCCCTATAAAGGGCTCTAGAACTTCTCCTCTATATTCCTCTAGACAATAAGTTGAGGTGCTCAATTGCCTTCTTAATTGAGAGAGTGAAAACTTACAAGTATAGATGATGCTAGAAATGAATAGCAAGTGCAAATGAAAGAAAAGCACAAGTGTAAGCAATAGCAAGTAGAGTAGAATAAGAGAGAAAGCAATCACAAATACAAATAATTTGTTTCGAGGTTCGAGCATAAGCTCTATGTGTTTGGCCCAAAGGCCTATCACTCTAGTTTTGATGATGATTAACTCATGTAGTTAAAGTACTAATAATCTTGTGTTTATATAGTTTCAGATTTACTATCAAGATCTTAGTAGGTGCTTAGCTTCAACAAAAGAGTTTTGGAGCTAATATATGTTGATTTAAGAGATCGCGCGTTAAGATCGTATCTAACACTCGGATGAGTCAAGCTCTTTGGATCATGTTTGGATCGAGTCAGCTTGGAGGAGTTCTAAAAGAAGACTTCGATTTGTTCAAATTAAGTTTGTATTTAGACTTCGATTTGTTCAAATTAAGTTTGTATTTAGATCTTGTGTAAGATAGACTAGTATTGATATGCTCAAGTTCACACACATACACAAGTTCAATATGTTTGGTTTTCGGTTTAACTGGTTTTAGATTTCAAGTACACATATATCGGGTTTTAGATTTAACCAGTTTTAGTTCTGCT
Source organism: Agave tequilana (assembly GCA_038442645.1). Lineage (NCBI taxonomy): Eukaryota > Viridiplantae > Streptophyta > Magnoliopsida > Asparagales > Asparagaceae > Agave > Agave tequilana. Next base: position 153,143 of record JAVJIF010002373.1, on the reverse strand, counting down.
GATCTGCTCGACACCTTTAAGATTTCTTATCATAACTTTTTATTCTTATATTCAAATAATATGATTTAAATTACATTTCAAAGATAACTTTCAGTATTATATTTCTTATTCAATAATTATTTTCTGATTCAAATGTTAAAAAAGTCAAATATTGGGTTGAATTCTATTCTTGTTCTGAAAATAGTTTACAGTTTTGGATTTGACACCTTTCTGTATTTTATTGATAACATTTTATTCTGAACTGATATGAGTTGATTCAAACTGCAGTAGAATGAGACTAAAAGATTTACAAATTATTCCTATATACTTATTTCTAAATTGTGAAGTTTTAGGCCTGAAAACTGTGCTCAAATTTGACCAACAGTCTGCCAGATTTTGTAGTAACGGCTAATTTTCTGGAGGCTGATTTTTAACATGTTTTAAAAACGTGTTTTGTAGAATTTTAAGAGTCAATTTGTTCCTTTTAAACCTAGTAAAACTATTCTAAATTTTTTTTCTAAAACCTAAATAAAGGGTCATTAGGATGGATTAAAATCACAACAATAATTCCATTGAAAATCAAAGTTTTGGGTTTCAAGAGAGTTTTCTAGTGCCATCTTGCCCATTTTCTAAAGAGTTTCAAAGAGTTTTTGTGCCTAAAAGTTCTATTTTTATTTTATTTTATTTTTAAGGGTTGAAAAAATTAAAGAAAAATAGAGTCTTTGGGAAATTGGTTTTGATTTTTATTTCTATTTCTATCTAGTATTTTTTTTAAGTATTTTTCTTTGAGATTTGATTTCCAAACACCTTATTTTCTCAAACTTGAGCTATCATCTCTATCTTATCTATAGGATCTTGTTTTTGTGGGAAATATTGTTTGTGGTATATTGTGATCACCAAGAGTTATTTGTGGTCTATTGTGATCACCAAGTTGCAATCTTTTCTTTGCTTTTACTTTGTACCTATCCCTCTAGTGTAGAGGTGGTTGTGCTTTGGGTTTATAGTTATCCCTCTTGTGTAGAGGTGATTGAGATTGTGGTTTTGCTTTGTGTCTTATCTCTCTTGTGTATAGGTAATTGAGTTGTGGCTTCATTTCTTGCCTCTTGAGTAGAGGCGGTTGTGTTGAGAGAGGAGTTATATACTCCAAGTTTGTTATTGCAAATTCCTCGGTGGAGTTTCCCTTTATGGGAGGTCCTGTGTGGACGTAGTGGAAATCTTTTTGTGTGAAGGCGAGGATGTAGAGCAGTGGCTCGAACCTCAAAACAAATCTTGGTGTTTGCGTTTGATCTACTATCTCTAACTTTATCTCTCTTATATCTTGCATTACTTATATTGTACATATCACATACATGCTTAGTATTATTTGTGTGTCCATTCTTGTATTGAATCAAGAGAGCTTCATATAGCACCTTAACTCTTATTTAGAGGAATCTAGAGGAGATAATCTAGAGCCCGTCACTAGAAATCTGGCTATACTCTTTGGTTACACATAGTGTGTTGCATTTGAGTTTTAATTCCGCATCATTTGCATTAGATTAGCTAGTACACCTATTCACCCCCTCTCTAAGTGTATTTTCACTATGTCCCTACCCTCACCGCGTGAAGGATTTTCACTATCCACTAAGGATCATTTCATAAAAGATCCTTCACAAAGGAACTATTGTTGTGATCTATCATTGATCAATAACAGAAAAATATCAAGTTAAAGACTCAGAGAAGCGGAAGCGAAAAAAAATCTACCACTAGCAAGCAATTGAGACTAAATCACCATACAATCAATAACACCAGATTTAATGTGGTTCGGTAATGTGCCACATCAACAGGAGAACGGGAGAAATCTTTTTTGAAAATGGAGAAAAAAATACAAGAATTACAAGAATTATCTCTCTCTTACAACTCTCAATGGTAGAAATCTCTTTTTCTTTGCACATCTTCAAAAGGCCACCCCCAAGGGGTTTATATAGGCACTTACGATGATCCTAGTCAAACACAAGCTTCAACAACCAATTATCATTATCTCAGATAATGAAAGAAACACGAATCTAATTCAAACTGAAAATAGAACCGTATTCAGAAAATCGACTAATACCAAGTATTAATCAACTAATACCAAGTATTAGTCGACTAATATCACGTATTAGTCGACTATACCCAATACTTAATCGACTATTGTAACACAATCCGAGAACCTAACTTACTGTTGCGAGGCCTAGTTGATTACACCCAAGTATTAGTTGACTAGTCTATAACCTAGTTGACTAATAACACTTATTAGTCGACTAATCAACATGCACAGATCATGTACATGTACGTGCTTGATTTTTGAAGCTTGTAACATCTCCACCTGATCCTTGATTCTTCTCTAATGAATATGAGGCACTCTAAATACTAACAACTATAATGGTACAGAACTCAACTCTCAATTCTCTATACAAGAGGTAGCACAAATCAAATGAGGTTTACACGCTCTTGGTGATTACAAAAATCACAAACAATCTCTTTTATAACTTCCTATAGTATATGATGTGAAATGTAACTCAAGAAGTTTATAAGAGAGAAATTTATGTTGAAATGAATGAATTTAAGAGTTGAAAACTTGCAGAAATGGGTTTGAAGATGAGAGCACTTGAAGCAACTCATTTGAATAAACTAGAATTTTCAAGTGCTTTCCCAAAAACAATATTTAAAAACCTTATCTAAACCTCTCCCAATGAGCTATATATAGGCAAGTGATAAACACTGTAAGAAGAGCCTATCAGGTCATTAGGAGGGAGATTAAGCCCAAAAAGGGCAAAATACCCGTTAGAGAATAAGTTAAAAATCTCAAATGTTAAAAACTAGTCGTTACTGTAGCAGTGCCAAACCATCGGTCGACCAGCTTGTCGACCGGTAGTTCAATACTGTGAACTAGCCATTAAACATCGGTCGACCACCCGGTCGGCCGATCCTAACAAAGACTTGGGTGCTCTAAAAATGTGAGTCGGTCGATCACCTGATTGACCGCTAGGTTTGTTGGTCGATCAGTCGGTCATCCAACAAACGTGCATAACATACACAACTGACAATCAACATCAGCCATGAGGTCCGGTCGGCCGACCAGGCCTAAAACACTGTTTTCAAAAATATTTTGAAGTCAAACTCATTTTAAATATTTTGTATTGGTTTGAAAAGTGATTTGACAATACATAGTCTATGAGATACATGATAGAAATAGAATATATAAATTTGAAAAAATATGAGACATGTATCAAATACCAAACCTTTATAAAATACCAAAATGGGAAAACTAGAAATGAAAACTTGTATTTTGAAAACTTGTATTTTTGTATGTGACTTATTGCGCATCATTTCAACATCCTATACTTTAAACATTCTATTTCTTACATCGGTTATATATGTCTTCAAGCAATCTTCAAGAAGGCTTCTCTAAACATTAAACTTGATCATTCAAACTTGAACCCTTTTCTTGAGTAATCTTGAGACTTGAAAACCTTCCTTTTGAGGACAAACACACCAAAATATTCTTAAAGCCTGAAATACTTAAAACACTTGAACTTGATTAGTACCGAATAACTTCTTGTGGTTTGTAACCATCAAAACAAAATCGGAGAGTGTACCCTTGGGCCAATACAGTCGAATAGATGTATGCTTGACTACAAAAGAGAAGATCTCATTGTAGTCTATACCCTCCTTCTGAGATATCTATTGGAAACTAATCTTCCCTTGTACTACTCATTGTCCTTCTTGTGAAAGACCCATCTGCAACTAATTGCCTTGGAGTCCTTTGGAAGATCGACCAATTTTCATATTTAATTTCTATCTAAAGACTCAATCTCATGTTCCATGGTTGTAATTCACTTGTCGTGATCATCTGCCTCGATCGCGTCCCTGTAACTACTAGGATAACCTGTTTCTGTTTCTAATGCGAATAAGACGTGATCATCTTCTCAACCATATTTTGTTGGTGGCATCGTAACTCTAACTGATTGTCTCAATAGTTTAGCTTTCTCTTAAGTAGCCTTATATCCGTCTCCATTTGAATCTAATGAATCCTCATCTGAACCATCTGACCTTTTAAGGCTATCTGAGAACTCAACTCTCTCTTTTTAAGTGTCTGCTGAACTGTCTAAAGTTCCACCTTGCACTTTAACCTCAGTCTCTAACTTGTCTTACAACATTGATTCTTCATCAAAGATCACATCTTTGCTGGTAAAAGTGCTCCTTATCTCAGAATCTCAATGTTTGAAACTCTTGACTCCATTGGTGAACTCATGAAGATACACTTCTTAGACTTGGACTGCAGTTTGTTTTTTTATATCAATTAAACTATACACCGGGCAACAAAAAATCTGTAAGGTTGAATAATCCACAAACTATTCTCGTCATATCTCCTCTGGGATATGAAAATCAACAGTTATTGATGGTGACATGTTTACCAGATAACTTAATGACTCACCGCTTCTACCCAAAATCTTTCTGACATGTCAGCATGTAGTCTGATACTACAAACACGCTCTGTAAGTATCCGATTCATGTGCTCTATTACTCCATTCTGTTCTGATCATCGTGGAATACTTAGCTAGTGTTCGATGTCTTTACCTGCCAAGTAAGCTTTGAATTCTGGGAGATATACTCACCTCTATTATTGGACCTCAAGACTTTCACTTTTCGCCCCTTCTAATTCTCCACCATAATTTTCCACTCCTTGAACTTCTAAAATACTTCTGATTTTTGCTTCAAGAAGTATACTCAAATATTCCTAGAGAAGTCATTTACGAACGTGACATAGTACTTAGCACCCCCAATAGATGCTACTGACAAAGGTCCTCACGCATTTGTGTGTATGAGATCTAGCAAGTCTTTTGTCTTGTACTGTGATGTAGAGAAAGATACTCTATACAATCTACCCATGATGTAAAATTTACGAAGATTGAGTTTGCAATATTTGATACTTGGTAGAGCACCTCTGTTATGCAGGACTTGAAGACCTCGCTCGCTCATGTGTCCAAGACGCTTGTGCCTAAGCCCTGTAGTATACTCTTTCTTTGTTGCAGCTGAAGTGTCACCAATAATAATGCTTCCAGTCATCTTGTACGGATTTGCCATCTGTTCTTTTTTGAGAATCATCATGGAGCCCTTGGTAACTTTGATACGTCCAACTGTATTTGAAAACTTGCAACCTTGAGATTTTAAAACTCCCAGCGAGAGAAGATTTTTGTGTTGGCCCAAAGGCCTATCACTCTAGTTTTGATGATGATCAACTCATGTAGTTATAGTACTAATGATTTTGTGTTTAATTAGTCTCAGATTCATGATCAAGATCTTAGTTGGTGTGTAGCTTCAATAAAGAATTTAAAGTCAAGTTTTAGAGCTAGCACGATTTGATTCAAGAGCTTGTGCATCAAGACCACATCAAGTACTTAAGAGGAGTCTAGCTCGTTGGATCGTGTTTGGATCAAGTCAAGAAGATGAGAAGACTTCAAGTGAAGACTTCAAGATCAAGACTTGATTCTAGGTTTGTTTTTATAAGATTTTATTTTTTGATGAAATGTAAAGGATAGAATAGTTGGTGGATTGCTCAAGTATATCTTACACACACACACTCTTGATTTAGATGAGTTTTCATAAAAGAATTTTTATTTTGAAAAAATACAAAAGAGTTTTCTTTTAGAAAAATACCGGTTTGATTTTTGGTATTCAAAGTATATATGTTTTAACCAAACCAAATTTAGAGCTTAATGTCAAAAACATAGATATTTCACCATATATGTGTAGAGGATCATATCCATACACACCATGCTTTAAAAGAGTTTAAAATATCTTGTTTTTTTATTTGGAGAAATTTTTGGAAAAACCAAGTTTGGAAAAATACAGTTTTTGTTTTTAGCCAAAATTTCTAAGGTACAAAAATAGTTTAAATTGTTTGTAACATGTGTTGATTTTGTTCAAACATGTTTTCTTATCAAAGTATAATACTGAAACTATTTTTGTAGATTTTTGGTAATTTTATGGGATTTATTTAAGAAATAAAAACCAAGTTTTTCAATTCCAAAACTGACCTGTCTGGCTTCTGCCGGTCGACCGGACCGGTTGACCGAGCTTGAAGTCGGTCGACCAGGACGGTCGACCGACGTGCACAGACGTGCACGCCTGTTCTGGCTGGAGGGCCGGTCGACCGACCGCAGAGAGCTTCTGCTCTCTGGAAAGCCCCGGTCGACCGGCAGAGAACTCTGTTCTCTGTTCCAGGCAGCGGTCGACCGGGCCGGTCGACCGACGCCCCAACGGTCATATTTCTGACCGTTGGCGGTCGACCGGGCCGGTCGACCGCCAGCGGCCTGGGCTGAAAAACTGCCCAACGGCTAGTTTTTTCTAGCCCTATAAATTGGGGCTTTTGGGGTTGTTTTCTACAAGATTTTCAAGTGGGTTTTGAGCCAGTTTTTCTAACTCTATTAGGTGTTTTTCTCCACTTGTTTTAGAGCCAATATTTCCAATTAAAAGGGGAGTTTATCAAGAGTGTTTTCAAAGTGATTTTCTTGAGTTTTCCTCCACCATTTCAATCCTTGTTTTCTCACACAAACACTTGAGCTATCCATTGCTATATCTACCTATAGGGAGATTTGTTGTGAGAGGATTTTAGGTGATCAAAGTGTTGTGATCACCAAAGTTCCATCTTTGTCTTTGAGGAGGCGTACTTGCGGGTTCGCGGTGTTTCGAGTTCGTGTGTGAACTCGGTGTTTGAGGTGCGGCCTCGGCGAGCTAGTGAGCTTGCGGTGTGTACGGGACTAGAGAGTCTAAGGAGTTCAAGTGTGAACTCGCCTTGTAGGTGTTGCGGCACCGAGTGATCCGGTGGGATCGTTTTTAGTGGAAATCCTTCATAGTGTTGAAGGCGGGGACGTAGAGCAAGTGTGCTCGAACCTCGAAACAAATCTCCCGTGTTTCCGATTGCTCTCTCTCTATCTCTTACTTGTTTATATCTTGCATGCTATTATTGTCTTTATCTTTATATGCATGATATACTTTGTGTGCTTAATTGTTATATGCTGGGGATTGTTTGCTAACACTTGTATTTAACCAAGAGAACCAACGCGGCACCTCAACTCTTATTTAGAGGAATCTTGAGGAGTTAGTCCAGAGCCCTTCACGGGGAATCCGGCTACACTCTGTGTTATACGTGGTGTTTAGTTTAAGAAGTTTTAGTTTGCATCATATAAGATTTAATTCCGCATTAAGTGACCATTAGATTAGCCATCACCTATTCACCCCCCCCCCTCTAGGTGACTTACAGTTGGTATCAGAGCCAAGTGCTCTTGATTTGGGTCTTACAACCTAGAGTTAAAGATCCTCATTTTTAGGCTAATCACAATATTTGTACACACACCATGGATTTTATGTCACCTCCCACCTTTGACATTCTTAACATCCAAACTTGGAAGGTTAAGATGTCTTTGTATCTCAAAGGCCTAGGTATTCATGTTTATCTTGCTACCACTAAAGATTCATATGTTAATGATAGCAAGTATATTGAGGCTAACTTAAAAGCCATTCATGCTTTGAAGAGTACCCTAAACAATGATTATTTATGTAGGGTTGCTAACATTGACTCGGCTTTTGTAGTTTGGAACACCATCATCTCCCTTGGCGAAAAAGAACAATATTATGCGGGGAACGACTCGGATGTTGGAAGTGACGCTTCCAATGTGTGCTACATGGTCCAAGGGGATAACCCCCTTGAGGTAACAACCGAATCCGAGGTAGAAGAGGATGTTGATTTGTTCTACAATGAACTAGCATCATTTTGTCAACAACTCTTAGAAAAATATGACATGATTAAGAAACATAATAAGAAAATGAAAAGTAAAATTGATTGCATGTCAAAAGAGAAGGATTCTTTTCAAACAAGATTTGAAAATAATTTAAAAGAAAATGAGTCTTTTAAAAATAAAATTGCATGCTTTAAAAAAGAAAATGAAAATTTGAAAAATGAAAATATTTTCTTGATGTCTAAATTAAATGATCTTTGTGAAGGAAACACTAATTTGAAAAATAAAATTATTTTGGTGGAAAAATAAAAGAAGTTGCTTTGCATGAAAACACTTCTTTAAAATGAAAAATTATTGAAAAAGAAAAAGAAAAAGAAAATGTTTCTAAAAAGAAAAAAATAATGATTCTCTATCTCACCATGCCTTACATGCCACCATTAATCAAAATGAGATTAAAGTTTTGAAAAATAAAATTGATTGTTTAAGCTCAACTTTGAGCAAATGTGCATTTAACCACTCTAGATTGGAGTCTTTGTTTTCAAAGAAATAAGCCCACATGTTCATGCACATCATCCACATCATCCACATCATGCATATTCACTATTTGCACGTCATGATCACACACATACACATATGCATGCTAGGATGTACAAATGTACACATTGTGGCCGTAAAGGCCATTTAGCAAAATTTTGTTATGATAAGATAAATGCTTTAAATTTTGCTAATAAGAAAAAGGTTTGGGTTCCTTACACTGCTAACCCTCAAGGACCCAAAAGAAAATGGGTACCAAAATCTCCACCTTGTGTATTTGATGTAGGTGCGGGCTCTCACAAAATGTGAGAGGGATGGTGCCTTGGTAGTGGATGTATGGACTTGATGGACACACATTTGATGCACCGCTATCAAGGAGGTTTGGTGAAACAACCACCATGTTTTGGAGAATTAGAGCTTAGTTCTTTGGTTTGGTAACTATCTCTAATAACTCCTAGTTTATTTACATGCATTTATGATTGATGATCTTTAGCATGTTCATGTTTATTTGTTTTGTGCTTCATGTGGTAAATACTAGTTTAGATGTAGTTTTTGTCAAAACTTGGATATATAATGTACAAATACTGAGCAACATTTGATCATATATGTTTGCACTTCATTGTTCATTTGTACTCACTATATGCACATGTATAGCCTAGTTTTGATGATTCTCTCATTTACACTTGTTTTGCCTATTTTCATGTTTTGCTTTATGTATATGTATTTTGTACTCAAATCTAATAAATATACATGTATACCCCATGAGTCATTTGTCTTCATGCAATTTACATTATGGACTCTTTTCATGTTTGGGATATGTATGCATATTGTTAATTTTGAATAAATCATACATATACCTAGAAGTTATGTTTAAATGAAAAATAAATTTTCATGTTTTTTTAAAAAAAAATAAAGATTCATGATTATTTTGAGCTTCATTGATTATCTTCATGAAAAATGCTAATTACATAATTTTTGAACACTCACACTTCATTTGTTTTGTCATGACCTTATTTCATGAACATCTTTATGAGCTTTATCGATTTTGAGTGTCAACTCTTGTGTATTTAGTATGCTTCATGGATATATATATATTTGGTTTCATGTTTTTGAAGGATCTTTAACTAGTGTTTCAAAAATTATTTTTAACTAGTTATTGTTCTTCATTTTTGAAAACCCCTTCCAACACCGTTATGGGTGGTCGGATGGGCGATTATGCCTTGCAAATCGCATTGAAAATCTTTTACCTTGTGCATAAAAAGGGTGGTAGGTTATGAGTTATATACTTGATCTCAATTGATATTTTCATTTTGTATATACTCATTTTTTGTTTCCTATATATGTATGCTTCATTTCAAATAATATCAATTTCTATTAGTATTTTCATTTTCATACATACATATGATTTGTTTGTGCTTAAGTTAAAATCGATTTACATATTTAAAGCACATATATGTTTATGCTAAGCTTAATTCAAATCTTTATTTTCAATTGGTATCTCAATTGATTGTTTAATAAGCTTATGCATTATTTTTAAAATTTACATTTTTATTGATATCAAAAATATGCAATAATTTTCAATTGGTATCAATATGATTCTATTTTTGATTAAAATTCAAAATTTGTAATGATTACTTACAATTGGAATCTTAAAATTTGATTTACGAAGATATCTCAAAATTTGTTTTATTGAGAAATTCAAAATTTGTTTTTAATGAGAAAATTAAAAATGTTTTGATTTGTATTGCCTATATGCAAGGGGAGCTTAACATCTCTTCTACATATAGATTCATGTTGAGTGTATCTTATATTGAGGAGCTTGACAACTCTTCCTTATGCGATACACGTGTGTAGGGGGAGCTTCACATCTCCTCTTATGCATTACATATTATGCGTTATGTGAATTAGGGCTTGTCATCCCTCTTTCATGTAATGTATATATGTAGGAAGCTAACTTAGCGTCTTTCTCTTCATGAATGTATATCGCATTTATCCTTTTATTGATTTGTTTAATGTCACCCCTTTTATTGATTTTTGCTTTTGCCAAAAAGGGGGAGAACATTTTGTTTTTACTTTAACCCCTTTATTGATGATTGACAAAAAGGGGGAGAAGTATTTGATATATATGCATGTTTTCCTTACTTTATTCATAAAGGGGGAGATGTATTTATGTTTATGCATATATGTTTTGTGTTGCAAATAGGAGAAAAAGAATTTGATATGTTTCATGCTTGTTTTATGCATGTTTATCTCCTTATATTTGCATACATGTTTATGTGCTTCATTGCATATTTATTTGTTTATTGAGATGCATGAGTTAAGGGGGAGCTTCTTTGAAGCTTTACTTTAATCCATGCATATATAACTTCATGAGTTTTGTCATCATCAAAAAGGGGGAGATTGTTGGCCCAAAGGCCTATCACTCTAGTTTTGATGATGATCAACTCATGTAGTTATAGTACTAATGATCTTGTGTTTAATTAGTCTCAGATTCATGATCAAGATCTTAGTTGGTGTGTAGCTTCAATAAAGAATTTAAAGTCAAGTTTTGGAGCTAGCACGATTTGATTCAAGAGCTTGTGCATCAAGACCACATCAAGTACTCAAGAGGAGTCTAGCTCGTTGGATCGTATTTGGACCAAGTCAAGAAGATGAGAAGACTTCAAGTGAAGACTTCAAGATCAAGACTTGAGTCTAGGTTTGTTTTTATAAGATTTTGTTTTTAGATAAAATGTAAAGGATAGAATAGTTGGTGGATTGCTCAAGTATATCTTACACACACACACTCTTGATTTAGATGAGTTTTCATAAAAGAATTTTTATTTTGAAAAAATACAAAAGAGTTTTCTTTTAGAAAAATACCTGTTTGATTTTTGGTATTCAAAGTATATATGTTTTAACTAAAACCAAATTTAGAGCTTAATGTCAAAAACATAGATATTTCACCATATATGTGGAGGATCATATCCATACACACCATGCTTTAAAAGAGTTTAAAATATCTTGTTTTTTTATTTGGAGAAATTTTTGGAAAAACCAAGTTTGGAAAAATACAGTTTTTGTTTTTAGCCAAAATTTCTAAGGTACAAAAATAGTTTAAATTGTTTGTAACATGTGTTGATTTTGTTCAAACATGTTTTCTTATCAAAATATAATACTGAAACTATTTTTGTAGATTTTTGGTAATTTTATGGGATTTATTTAAGAAATAAAAACCAAGTTTTTCAATTCCAAAACTGACCTGTCTGGCTTCTGCCGGTCGACCGAGCTTGAAGTCGGTCGACCGGGACGGTCGACCGACGTGCACAGACGTGCACGCCAGTTCTGGCTGGAGGGCCGGTCGACCGACCCCGGTCGACCGCAGAGAGCTTCTGCTCTCTGGAAAGCCCCGGTCGACCAGGCCGGTCGACCGGCAGAGAACTCTGTTCTCTGTTCCAGGCAGCGGTCGACCGGGCCGGTCGACCGACGCCCCAACGGTCAGATTTCTGACCGTTGGCGGTCGACCGGGCCGATCGACCGCCAGCCGCCTGGGCTGAAAAACTGCCCAAGGGCTAGTTTTTTCTAGCCCTATAAATTGGATCTAGCACGGTTTGATTCAAGAGCTTGTGCATCAAGACCACATTAAGTACTCAAGAGGAGTCTACCTCGTTGGATCGTGTTTGGACCAAGTCAAGAAGATGAGAAGACTTCAAGTGAAGACTTCAAGATCAAGACTTGAGTCTAGGTTTGTTTTTATAAGATTTTGTTTTTAGATAAAATGTAAGGGATAGAATAGTTGGTGGATAGCTCAAGTATATCTTACACACACACTCTCTTGATTTAGATGAGTTTTCATAAAAAAAAATTTATTTTGGAAAAATACAAAAGAGTTTTCTTTTAGAAAAATACCGGTTTGGTTTTTGGTATTCAAAGTATATATGTTTTAACCAAAACCAAATTTAGAGCTTAATGTCAAAAACATAGATATTTCACCATATATGTGTAGAGGATCATATCCATACACCATGCTTTAAAAGAGTTTAAAATATCTTGTTTTTGTATTTGGAGAAGTTTTTGGAAAAACCAAGTTTGGAAAAAATACAGTTTTTATTTTTAGCCAAAATTTCTAAGGTACAAAAATAGTTCAAATTGTTTGTAACATGTCTTGATTTTGTTCAAACATGTTTGTTTATCAAAGTATAATACTGAAACTATTTTTGTAGATTTTTGGTAATTTTATGGGATTTATTTAAGAAATAAAAACCAAAATTTTCAATTCCAAAACTGACCTGTCTGGCTTCTGCCGGTCGACCGGACCGGTCGACCGAGCTTGAAGTCGGTCGACCGGGACGGTCGACTGACGTGCACAGACGTGCACGCCAGTTCTGGCTGGAGGGCCGTTCGACCGACCCCGGTCGACCGCAGAGAGCTTCTGCTCTCTGGAAAGCCCCGGTCGACCAGGCCGGTCGACCGGCAGAGAACTCTGTTCTCTGTTCCAGACAGCGGTCGACCGGGCCGGTCAACCGACGCCCCAACGGTCAGATTTCTGACCGTTGGCGATCGACCGGGCCGATCGACCGCCAGCCGCCTGGGCTGAAAAACTGCCCAACGGCTAGTTTTTTCTAGCCCTATAAATTGGGGCTTTTGGGGTTGTTTTCTACAAGATTTTCAAGTGGGTTTTGAGCCAGTTTTTTCAACTCTATTAGGTGTTTTTCTCCACTTGTTTTAGAGCCAATATTTCCAATTAAAAGGGGAGTTTATCAAGAGTGTTTTCAAAGTGATTTTCTTGAGTTTTCCTCCACCATTTCAATCCTTGTTTTCTCACACAAACACTTGAGCTATCCATTGCTATATCTACCTACTTTTTCATGAAGAGCTTATTCGACAAACTCTTCATCATGTAAAGGCTTTCTAGCCTACATCAAAGACCATCAGTTGTCTTCTCGTTCATGACGTTGTAGATGACCTCATTTGATAGGCATAGTAAGATTGTCGCCTTTGCACGAAAGTCGAATTTCATTTCACTCCTTATCCTCCATCTTCGATGGCTTCTTTTCAATACCAAGTAGGGTCTTGTGTGTGCCCTCCTTCACGAGCGACGACATTACTCGCATCTTTCACAATAAGAAGTTGGACTTCTCGTTGAATTTTTTCACCTCAAACTTGGTTGTTGTGGTCGTCTTGCTAGCCATTGTTATGATACCAATTTTTGTGCTCAATGCCGATACAATAAGAGAGAATCACTGAGTTGAAAATTTTACAATAGAAGTGTAGAAGATCTACCATTAGTAAGCAATCGAGACAAATCACCACAAAACACAAGAACACCAAATCTAACATGGTTCGGCAAGAGAGGAGAGGAGAAATTATATTGAAAAATAGAGAAGAAAATATAAGAGTTGCAAGAATTTTCTCTCTCACAAGTCTCAATGGTGTGCATATCTCTTGAACTTGACTTCCCTTCAAAGGCCACCATCCGAAGGGGCTTATATAGGCTCCTACGATGATTCTAATCCTATCCAAACTCCAATACAAATAACGCCACCTCAGAAAATGAAGAAAACTCGAATACAACTCAAACTGGAAACAGAATCAGAAAAGAAAACTGGCAGAACCGTCATAAGTCGACTATACTCAAGTATAAATTGACTAATCTATGCATTAGCTGACTATACCAGTTGACTAATCTAAGAGAATCTGAGAATCTTACTTTCTGTTGCAAATATTAGTCGACTATGGGGTTGTTTGTTTCACTGTAAAAGGCGTAAAAGTCTGTAATTCGTAAACAACTTACAACCCAATTACAACTACGTCGTTTGTTTGGACCGTAATTCGTAAAAGACTTACGCAACTCAACTACCACTCACTTGCAACCCAATTACCACTCACTTGCAACCCAGTTACAGTTAATTTGTGGTCATATAAATATGTATTATTTTTTATGTTAATATTAAAATGTTTTTAATATTTAGCATTTTTAATATTTATTTACAATATTAAAACTTTTTAAATCACCAAATAGTTAATTTTGTGGTCAAAATTTTCACTTACGACTTACACATTATAACAACCAAACACCATAAAATACAATGCACTTACTCACTTACAACTGTATATTACCAACCAAACACCATAAAACTTACATGCATGTAACTCATTTACAACTGTAAAAATTTTTACCAATTACGACCTACGAATTACGGCCAATTACGACAACCAAATAGACCCTATAATGCAAAATATAAGTCCACTAGTCCAAACATAGGTTGACTAGTCAGTTGACAAGTCGACTTATAACGTGCTCAAGTCCTGTGCATATCTAGGTCGACTAGTCAGTTGACAAGTCGACTTATAACGTGCACAAGTCCTGTGCATATCTGTGCTTGATCTCTGAAATTTGTAACACCTCCACCTGAATCTGAATTCTTCTCCAATGAATATGAGGCACTCAAAATACTAACAGTGCATTGGCAGTAAAAATGGCCCGGAATCAAACACCCAAAAGAGCTTGCAGCCAAGCGGTGGGGCTTCCTGCACATAGACTTCTCATCATACACAAATATTGTGGGTCAGTAGAGAATTTTTCACTGTATGTTCACATGGCTCCCTTGAGAATCTTGAGTGTGCACCAATGTGGATGACAACCTGAGAGTTGAGGTCTTTTTGCAGTCTGAAGCTAAATGCATGTTGCCTGATCTCCTCTTGATGTAGATGCATTCAAAATGTATTGGGTGTATAAGATTGTTGTTTAGTTTTCATTAACGATTATTATCATTTTGATACACAACTAATTAAGCATATGTTGTTCATGAGAAGTGTGTCGATTTTGCTTAATATGTCACAGAGATGAGATGAACGTGAGTTCAGGCTGACGGTTCACTACCAGAAGAAATTTGCAAAAAAATACCATGAACATTTCTCATTGTTTTGCATATCCTTAAAGATTACATGTGTTGAGTAATAGCTCAAATGTCCTTTTCACAACATTTTATTTCTATTACTATACAAGAATCTCTGGAATTATGACAAAAAATAGTTCTCAACCATTTGATCTTAGATACTAATGTAAGAACTGAGGGCATCATCTTCAACTCACACATGAATCAAATCTGAGGAGAAATGGAGTCGATCACTGTTGATCGACAACAGCGAGGCGCTGACAATGCACATCAATTACCAGTGTAAGGCTAAGAATTTAACCTATAGACGGCCTGTCGACTTTGTGCTATCAAAGCAACTGCTGATGTTGGTAGCAATGGCAATTGAGCTTGTAATCACTGCCAATAATATCATTGTTGCTGCTAAGATCTTGTCTCCTCTTTTCGATATTCCATGGATGTCCCTGTCCAAAATTAACAAAAAAAATTGAAAAATAGGCATAGAAATTGGCTTTTCTGATTGTACCCTAAGCCCAAAATCATGGCCATGGACCTGGACTTGAGGCCCAACTAACAAAATTTTCAATCCAAGGCCTTCAAGCCTAGCAGATTGATTGTGCTAGGGTTTGATTGTTTGTCACAGTTCTAAATTTGTATTGATAGTGTATCCTCATGTGACAGCTAGTAGTTTACCTTAGAACAATGGCACCTGGAAAGATCAAGGAGAGGCAGACCGCAGTAGTGGATCCCATGAACTGAAACAGGACCCAGATATTTGGTATTGTTATCGTCGCCAGGTAGACGAAAGCCATCAGAAGAGCGGTGAGCGAAATGAATCGCACAGTGTCAGAGGCTAAAGGGCGCTTCTTGGAGAACAGGAGCTCGTCTATGTTGAGCCTTAGTGAGAAGTTGAGGAGAGGAAACACTAGTACCAGATGCAGGGCATAGCTAATTCGAACAATGTCATTAAGTATTGGCCCGATTTTGGAGGTGGAGCTCTCATGATCGAAATTTGAGAGTATGTCTGACATGGTTGAGTCCCCAAAGAGAAGGTAGCAGAAGAATCCGACAGTTGAGTAAATGATGCAGCAAAGAAATAAGGAGATACGTACTGCGATTGTCATATCGGAGGTCTTCGCTAGCTCTGCTCGAATGGGATGAACTGCAATCTCATTGAAAGAACATAAATTATTATTTTGAAACTCAACATTAACATAATAAAAAATGATTATATTATCAAGGATAAGCATGATCAATTTTGGCTTAATTAGTACTATTTTGCACTAAGCTAGTAGGATCATGCTTGCTTTGTTATAGTCAAATGTAAACATTCAAAGAGAAAAAATGCACCTCAGATATCATCTAACAAAACTCCGTCAGATGTCGCATTAAAACACTAATCTCCCTATTAATTTTTAGGATCTAACTGCATATACGATTTTCATCCCCTAAGATGTACATATATCACAAATCAAGTGGTTTATAGTTTTTTAACTCATGTACAAATGATTGAAAATTTAATGGTTTTTCAATAATAAAATAAATGAAATCATTAGATCAATGATTAAACGAATTTCAATTCATATGATTTTTTATACATATACATCTTATCACATGAAGATTATGGTGTGTAGTCGGATTGTGAAAAAATGATAAGGAGGTTAGAGTGTTAATGTGTCATCTGATGAACTTTCGTTAGATGACAACTGAGGTGTACATTCCTCATATTTAAAATTAGAAAATGAAATAAAGAAAACGATCTAAATTACATAATCAGAAAAATGTGTAATAGTCTTACAGTATTGAAACTACAGTAACAATTCGTCGATCAAACTAAAATATTTCTCTGGTCTTACCATTGAAGTGGAAGGTGAATGCTACAACAAGGACAGGAACTGCAGTGAAAAGTTCGAAGAATGACTGTTTGCTAAAATCTGGTAGCAGTCTTGGAGTTTGCGCGGTTCCATTGAAGAGGGCATACAGAGCCATTCCTGAGCTGATAAATACAAACACCACGGCAAGGAGAACTGACAGTGCTGAGGTGAATCTCAGTGAATCTACATTGTGGGAAGCAAAACACAACAGTTAGAATAACTACCCAAGAATTGCGGATATCAGCAAACATTGATACTTAGTCAACATTGTATTAATTTTGTTTGAGGGAACATTATTAATTATTCAGACAACGTTCTGGTTCACCTCTGGCTTATGCTTTGAAGGCCTTTGACTTGGCTCAAACCCTGCATCAGGCTTTCTTCCTTG
The DNA here is from genome assembly GCA_038442645.1 of Agave tequilana. NCBI lineage: Eukaryota > Viridiplantae > Streptophyta > Magnoliopsida > Asparagales > Asparagaceae > Agave > Agave tequilana. Next base: position 135,751 of record JAVJIF010002373.1, on the reverse strand, counting down.
TAATATTGGTGTTTCAGAGTCCAGAAATCAACGATATCAGTGTGTGAGCCCAAGATCAGAGATCATACTTCATCAAGGATGTTCCAATAACAAAGTAGGATTGTTGACTCTTTAGTATCATTAATCCAAAATTTAAAGAGGAGAGGTTTCCCGTTCCAATTTACTTAAAGGTTAAAAATAACAATGGTAAAAGAATATGGTTACTAAGATTTTGGTGGAGTGAGCTGTTTTTCTTTTGTATAGGTAAAGTTTGGTTACTAAGATAAAATAAGTTTGGTTATATAGTCCTAACAGTATTTTTTTTCGTATCTTTAAATTTTTTTGTGTATTCACATATCTTGAATTAGAGTATGACATTAAATGTAATTATAATATACTCAAACTTATTTCCTTATTCTGCCATGCATAGACAAAGATAACTCGGCAGGGGCATGCAGAATTTGGGTTCAGATTTCAGATTCAGTTAAACCTTACCTATCTAAATTTCTTACTTTAATGGTCTGGTACAAAACAAGCCTAGACCATCATAAAGTGGGATCGGAATCTTTTTTTTTTTTTTCTCTTCTTCTTCTTCTATTAAGTTTGAGAATCTCTGAACATCCACTTTTATTGAGTTCTGGGATATTCAGGACCTCATCTTCTACTCTTATTTAGGATATCCACAACCTCCTCTTATACTGAGTTAGAGATATTCAAAACCTCATCTTTATTGAATTTGAGAATCTCTAAAATGACCTTTTGTGATGGGTTTGGGAATCTTTTGAAACTTAATCGTATCCAAAGAAATGAATAATTGACTTTTTGGACAATGTTTGCATAAGTTAGTAGTTTAATTTCAAGTTTGGCTACAGTTTTCATTTCAACTTGGTTTGATTTGTAATTTTGACATCAAAATCAACAATTCAGTAGTTTGGCATCAGCATCCGTAATAGCAATTCAAAATGGCTAATATTTGTTTTTCAACTTTTGTTAGATAAACTCTTGGTGTCATACTATTACGAGTTTGAGGAATGTTGGATAAAATATTGAAAGACTTAAACTCCTAGCAGTATTTGTTGTAACAAATCAGCGCTATTATACCAATTGTTATCTCCGGGATCGACGTTTGCGGAACTTAATAATATGATAATACTTACAAAAAGAAAACTGTTGTAACGCAAACTAGCAATACTTAGATAAAGAGTAATAAGAAATAACACGAGGGTTTAATGTGGTTTGACCGAAACTTAGCCTACGTCCATGGGGAGAGAATTTTAGAGAGTTTTGTTAATAAAACTTGACATAAAGATATCTAACCTTCCTTTTGATCCCGCAAGAGTATTCACGTTCCCCTTAATCTAGAGAGGAGAAAGATGAAGGTGCATATAGAGAAGGTATACTCTTATAATTTAGACCTAGATTACAAAAATATATCTTCTCTATATGCACCTTCATCTTACTCCTCTCTTTCTTAGCTTCTTATCTTATTTACTTGAGATTGATTTGCAATGCTGGATTACAACCTTTATTTATAGGATTTTATAATACAATTCCTATTTAGACTATGAGATGATCTTGGTCATTGGATGATTGGATGCTTGAAGAATCTTGATTGATCCTATTTGCATTTGATCTCCTTAATCTAGAAGAATTCTAAAACCTTCAATCTTTAGAAATAAGTCTTCATTGAATAGAATCTGAATCCTATTCGTACTCCTTCAGAAAAGAAAATTCGTAAGCGCCTAAAAAGGAAACTACTCCACCTTGATTTATTTTTCTGCATCTAGCCATCGTCTTCTCCAACTCAATTGGATTTTTTTGGAGCATCATCTCTTCTTGAAAACAAGACAAAATCCTAACAATCTCTGTCTTGACTTACTTTTCAAGCATTCAGTAAAACATCTTGAGATTTTGGAGTACTATCTTAATTCTTTCCTTTGTTGTAACCACACCGTGAAGCCTTTAACTCTTGCCCCTCTCCCTGAGGCCTTTGGCTAATTTACCGCCATGGCTTGGGCCATCCCGGGCTTAATCCGAATGCACCCTTTCTCCTTCCCATAACATTTTGACCCGGTTCACGTCCCCGTTGCACTCTTTCTTAAAGTTCCACCTCGCGATGAGCTCCCTTCAAGCTTATCCTTAAAACTCCACCCGAACTGAGTTTTTTCTTTCAGCTTGTATAACCCTCCAGACTTCTCTCCTTCTAGGATTACCCTGTCACCTTGGCTAACTGTGATGACACTTTATTGCACTTGTATCTGACATTCTTCTTCATCGAGCACTATTATGAATATTAGATTGTATTGTGCCTCTGGGATATATCGGACCGTCTCCAGAGCACGCACTGTCCTATCTCTTCTTGTAATCTTGATTGTCCCAGTGCCAATGACCTCACAAGCCGAGCCATACACCATCTTGACAATTCCTTCCTTTGCAACCAAGGAGTTGCTGAACAGCTCCTTTGGGAAAAACATATGAATCGTACTAGTTGAATCAAATATTCAGCTTTTACCTTGAGAACTGTTGTTTTCAACATAAGAGCTATTAATACTTCGGTGCCAACACCGCTACATCTGCCTCCGCCGCTTGCCCCTTCTTCTTCAAACACTCTTACCGATGCTTGCAGTCATTCTTTTAATGACCTTTCCTGTGACAAAAGTGACATTTAACGAGCTCGGACTTTTCTTTCCTTCTCTTCCTTTCCTTCCCTTCCTGTGACCATCAAACCCGATCATTCATGCTCCTCTTGATTTGGCTTTTTTCTGATCTCATTAGACAAGAGAGTTGACGTGACCTCTGAGATGAGGGTTTCCTTACCGTAAAGCATGGTGGTGACGATATGATTGTATGACTGTGGAAGCGAACTGAGAAGTATCAATGCCTTGATCTTGACATCAATAATTAGAAGCTCATTAGTGATCTTGTTGAAGAAGTATAGATACTCTAACACTGATGTTCCTTCTTTCATTTGTAGCCCATATAATTGTTTCTCGAGATACAACTTATTGGAGAGGCTTTTCGTTATATGCAATGTCTCTAATCTTGACCACAATCCCATAACCGTTTCTTCATCCATCACGTTGTACATAATCTCGTCTACGAGACAGTTGGATCGTGCTTGCCGCCTTTAAATCTATCTCCTCCCAATCCTCGTTTAACGTACCTGCAGGTTTTGCTGACTTTTCCAGTAAGATCTTGTGAAGACCATGTTGTATCAACGCCTTCACTCTCATTTACCATAAACTGAAGTTTTCTTTGCAGTTGAACTTATTGTTGGCCCAAATGTCTTTTTCCCTAGTTTTGATGATGATAATCCAATGAAGTTATTCAATCTAACATTTCTATCTATATAAGTTTCGGGTAAGAGATTGATTTCATGATAAAATTTGGCTTCTCCATAAAGACTCACAAGTTTATGAAGCCCTCAAGATGATCCCAGAGTAAGCTATCAAAATTGAGTCTTGAAAATCATTCTAAAGGGACAAGCTCTAGGGACTCCTATTGGTAAAAAAAAAAGAATTTTTCTTTCTTTTTTTGTAAGAATTTGGGTTGTTAAAACCAAGAATTGGTAAATTTGTTAGCTCATGACACACACCATTAAACATCATTTGGATTTTTGCTTCATAAGTTGTTGAATTAGTTTTAAAAGATTGCAAAATGTGAAAATATTTCTTGCTTTTAAAGAGATTTATTTTTCTACTAAACATTCGGCCTACATCTTAGATTTTGTGTTGATATTTGATCTCACAGTTTTAGACTTAATATATCATGAAATATATTGTATATTCTTTTTAGTGAAAAATATATCACAAATATAAAACAGAATTTCAAGTTTTTCAAAACAGATTTTTTGCCTTGAGTCGGTCGATTGGGCGGTCAACCGAACTGCACAAGAAAACATTATGCATGTCGGTCGACCGGGAAGTCGAGTGACTGTAAGCTTTTTTTTTCTTGCCCGATCGACAATGGTCAAAAATATAATGTTTGGCGGTCGACCGACCTGTCTTTTTTTGACAGCCTTTGCCTATAACAGCTATATTATTAGAAAATTGTTTAGTAGCTAATCAAAAATGGCTATATAGGTTTTTCTCAGTATTTTTGAATAACTATATATAGTAATCTTATTGACCATTAGTCATAACTAAGAAAAGCTAAAGAACTGAGAGATAATACCTTCAATATTTTTAGATTCAATTTAAGAGAAAATTTTCAAAAAGAGAAGTGTTCTTCAATTCAAATTCTTTCCAAATCTCTGTTTTAATTCTCACACTCCACTGTTTACAAGCTTTTCTAAACACAAATCTCTGAGCTAAAAATTCATTCTTAGTTATAGGATTGCACTTTGTGAGCTATTTTGGTGATCTTAGAAAGGACATCTTCTTCATTGTTATTGAGAAGAGTTGTAGAGGTTTAGGCCTCATACGAGCTTGTAGGTTCGTCATTTGTAAGGTTTAGAAGACACCAAGTGAGAGGACTTGTGGGTCCAGTTCATTCTTGAGGGAACGCGTATAATAGTGATCTCGCAGGATCAAACATTAGTGAAAATCCTTCACACGGTGAAGGCGGGAGCGTAGAGCAAGTGGCTCGAACCTCGAAACAATCCTCTTGTGCTTGCGATTGCTTAATCTTTCTTCCTTATCTCTTTAACTCACTCTCTATTTGCATGCTATAATTGATCTTCATTTAATAACAATTTTCTATTGTTCAAATTACTGTTTGTGTTGGATATTATTATTTGCTTGAACTGTTAGACTTAGTTTTTATTCCGCATTATTTGCTATAACTCATAGCTATCACCTATTCACCCCTAGGTGATTTACAATTGGTATCAGAGCCTAAATGATCGGTCACATATATTGCATATATATTGTCACATTATCATGTTTATTATCTAATAAATCCTATTAATAAAGTCTTATTTTTCTTTATGAAGTGCAGGCCTATTGCTTAAGGAAAGGGAAGAAAAGCAAGCCCAAAAGCCCATCAAATTCTGATTTAATTCAGAATTAATTCAAAATCATAAGATCAGGGTAGATTATAGCAGATCAGGGAGGTTGAAAATCGGTTAATTTAGTTTTATAAGAATCCAAATCAGTTAGCTTGAGAATCACCGAAAATCAGATTAGAATCAGAGTCAAACAGTGAATCCATCCAGACAAAAGGGAGCCAAATCCCACGCCAGCCAGAACTCCACCAGGATGTGGCCATTTGGCCACATCCTGGCCGCGGATCCACGGCTTATTGGTGGAGATAAGGGGAGCAAATGCTCCCCTTATCTCCTCACTCCTTTCCCTATGGGTTTTTGTCTATAAAAGCCAGGATTTTATACTGAAAAAGGGAGCGAAGACTAGGAGTAAATTTCTTATTCATTTTAAGATTTAGGTTCTTTGTTATATAGTATAGAGAAGTTGTATCTTTATTTTCTAATTTGTAGCTCAGTCCAAATACCAGTGAGAGAGGAATAGAGTGATTGTAATCTGAAAATTGAAGTGACATCAATAAAGGTTCAAAGCGTCTCTTCTTCTCCAATTCACGGGTATGACTTAATTTGTTTCCATGTCTTGTTTTGCATTATTCATGAGTAGCTAAATTTGTTTTTTGAGCTCACTAATTAATCTCTTCTACCTCCTTTCTCTCGATTGATTTTCATGAAAGTGACTCTCTTGAATCACAATAATGCTTGGGTTAAGCCTTGTTCTTGAAAGCTCATGAGGATATTTTTCTTTTAAACTTGGATTTTCAAAACACAAATATCTTTAAGATATTTTTATTTCATACTTGCTTCTTCGCGCTTGATGGTTTAACATTCTCTTTTTAATGATGTGTTAAGAAAGGCCTCAAGATTTAAACCAAAATCATCTTATTTGTTTTACTTAGACATTAAAAGAAATTAAAGGTTTTTGTCTATGATAAAAGTGATGCGCCAAAATGTTCTTGAGATAAATAAGTAGTTGAGTAGAAAATTAGTGAGCCCAGATCTTTTCCTATATTAAAAACAACCAAACAATCTTCATCGTTTTTTATAGATCACATTTTCAAAGCCTTCTCTAAGTTTTAAGTTTTTCTTTAAATCACTTCCCTTCTCTCCATTCTCTTTTCAACTAAAAAACAAACGCCATTCTTTACTTTCTAAACAAAAACACCGAAAAACTTCTATCGCATTTCTCCTCGTGAACACGACCCGTTAGCCAAAATCTACACGGTAATTCTTATCACTTTCATTTCACGATCATTTTTTGGTGCCGTTTCCACGGAGGGAACGGTGTAATTGTTTTCTAACAAGTTTGGTGTTTTATTTTAGGGACGTCAAGATTCAGATTTAGCATTCAAGCTTTACAGGAGAAAACTTGTTATTCTGTGCCCCTACTCTCGAAAGTAAGAAACAGAATTTCAAGAAATTGCAGTGCAAAAATTGAAATTTTTGTTGGACTACTAAAAACTTTTTTTGCAGGACATATTGCTTAAAAAAATAAAGTTTTTGTGTTATTATTCTTGCTATATCTGATATTCACAATCTCTGTTTTTAATCCAACAGTAATCTGAGTGATTATTAATTGTTTAAAAAAACGTTTAGACTTGCATTCTAGGCATTTGTCTAATTACGTTTATTTTATAAGTACTATTGTAGATAGCTGGAGACAAGGTACGTATGCATAACATATAATTTAAGAAACATTCTTGGGTGATATTTGCTTTTTAATGTTACTTTTCTATATCTTGCACACTTTGCACAATCAATTCTAAGGGCAAAAATCAAATCAAGATAAGGTGGGAAAGTCATTACCTTTTCTTAGCCCACAAAACATCTCCAAGCACGCACAACCTAAGCCTAAGTAAAATCTGATAGACGTTTGCCTTAGGGACATCTCGAACTCACTAGGAGATTATCCTAAGAGGGAAACTGTTAGAATTTGACTCCTGTCAAATCAGTGTCTAGAAAAGGGATTGAGGGGCGAAACCCTGAAGGCTGGTTGTTTGGCTTAATTAGGCCCGTCACTTTTACGCGGATACCTCACACCAATCTTGCCCTAACCTGGCTGATTTGCTTGTGGTCAAAGTCTGCATTATACCTCCTGTGGACAATCAACCAGTTAGGAGTTGTCTAGGTCAAGGTTATCTTAGACTAGGCTTGGTTTTTTTTCTTATTGACTATTGGTGAACTTATTTGTGATTGTATTTGTGTACGTAAGTGTGGTGAAGAGACCCTAATTCATCTAGGTTGACTAGAAACACATCACCATCCAAGTTTGAACCAAGACCAGATCCGGTTATGGCTCAACCGACATCTCTACAGGATAGGTTCTATCCCATTAGAACCTCATTTCCGTCTTGCATCCAACTTCCATCAGTTGGTGAATACAATTTTGAGCGTAAGCCTCAGTTCATCAACACACCCCAAGTTTCATGGCTTAGAGTCAGAAAATGCTTATTTCTTTATAAGAGAATTTGAGGAAGTATGTCTAATGATGAAAAATTCCACACCTTGTAAATGATACTATTAGGTTAAAATTTGTCCCTTTCGCTCTTAAGGACTTAGCCAAGAAATGGCTTTACAACTTAGTGGTCGGCTCTGTCACATCTTGGGATGGTTTAATCAAGGTCTTCTTGAAGAAATTCTATCCAATTCATAAGACCGCTCTCATTAAGAAGAACATCAAGCAATTCAAGTATGAACCTAGTAAACCGTTTTAGAGGTACTTTGAACATTTTAAAGACTTCCTTATCCAATGTCCTCATCATGGAATAGAGAAATGGTGACAATGCCAAATTCTTTATGACAGTTTAGACTATTCTACCAAGACCCTCTTAGAAAGCATGTACCAAGGGAGATTCTTGCAGAAGGATGAAAAATAAAGGATAGGATTTATATGAGAATCTAGCTGAAAAGACCATCCAATGGGAACCTACTAGTGAAACCTCGAGGAACTCAAACTCCATCTCTTCCAAATGAGGTCTCTATTTCATTGAATCATTCATACCTAACGAGGCTAAGTTAGCTAACCTGACGAGAAGACTGAAAGTTTTAGAAACTAAGGAACCAAGTCCAGTCAATCAAGTCAGCCCAAACCAAATTCCAACTCCGAGCTGTACTTATTGTCAAGCCTTGAATCATGTGTTTGAGGAGTGTCCTATATTTCAAGCTTAACAACACTTTTCAGAATCGATGAATGCGGCCTTTTCAAGGCCGAAGAATGATCCTTACGCACCAACGAATAATCCTGGCCAGAGAATTCACCCAAATTTCTCATGGAGCCAACAAAATAATGACCACCCACGGTCAAACCATGCAAGCCACTTCCATCATTTCAATTATTCTTCCAATCATCAACCCAACTTTCCAAATCACCCTCACAATAATCCCAACAATTTTTCACATTACCAATAAAATTTTCCTAACCAAGCTCCACAACCCTCGTTTTAGAATCCTCATCTTGAAAGGAGAATGGCTGACTTTGAGAGAAATATAGAAAGGTATATGAAGAACCAAGATTCTCTTATGCAAACAATACAGAGGCTAGAGGGTCAAATGAGCCAATTAGCCAATCCACAAAACGAGAGGCAAAATGGTACCTTGCCCAGTCAACCAATTATAAACCTAGGAATTCTCAACAAGCTCATTTGTCTGAGGATCAATCATTGAATCAATGTAATGTTCATACATTGAGGTCGGGAAAGAAAGTTAATAACCAAGTATTAACACCACCCAATCCTAGTCAGCACAATCACACTCCAGCATCCACCTCATCTAGTCCCAATCCTTCCAAATATGACGAATCTGAAACAGATAAGTCAACCAGTCAGGTATACAAGCCTATAGTACCATTTCCTAATAGACTAAAGAACAACAAGTAGAATCCACACATGGATAAAATAATTGAGATCTTCAACCAAGTGAAGATAAATGTGCCACTCGATGCCATCCAATAAGTTCCATCTTATGCAAAATTTCTTAAGGACATGTGCACCAAGAAGAGAAAGATTAATGTACCCAAGAAAGTCTTCTTACTCGCAAATATTAGTGAGCTACTGTCGGGTCCAATTCTAAGGATCCGGGTTGTCCCACCATTGCCTGCACTATAGGACAAGCTGAGATTAGTCATGCACTTCTTGACTTGAGAGCAAGTATCAACCTGCTTCCATTCTCAGTTTATCAATTCGGGTTGGGCGATTTTAGTCCAACTCGAGTCATAATCCAACTGGCTGACCGTTCTGTGAAAGTTCCAAAGGAGAAAATTAATGATGTCCTTATCCGGATCAGGGAGTTTATCTACCCAATTAATTTCATAGTTCTTGAGACACAACCTGTATCCAATCCTAAGGCTCAAACTCCTATTATCCTAGGGCGCTCATTCCTTTCTACTGCTAATGCTATTATCAATTGTAGAAATTGGTCTATGAGATTAACCTTTGGGGACATGACTAGAGAAGTCAATGTCTTCAACTTAGAAAAACAACCTCGTAGGAAAAGAGACCAAATATTTGAGATAAACTTTGTTGAAAACAATTGTGATGAAAAAAGTGCAAAAAGTGAAGGTATAGAGAATGAGTCTCTGTTTCTTAATGAATTATTTAAGAATGAATGCGATAATCTTAATGAGAAGGCATATGTCGGAGATCCTAATTTTAGAGTACCCTTTAAAAAAAGAAAATTTGATTTGAATGTCTTCACTTTCGATGAGCCAACCAATAATATATCGCATGAGAATATAATTCAAGAACAGCCGATTGACATACTCTTTGAAAACCTCTTCGAAGAAGAACTTGTGTTTGGATGAACCAACTAGGAATATTTTGGTTAATTCGCACCTCTAGGGGAAAGTGTTGACCTAAGTTTTGAAGAGATGTATAGAACTGAGTTAGAATTCGTAGGCATTCATAGTGAGAAAGTTCCAACTAAGAAGTGTGGTGGTAATCAATTTTTAAATAATGAATGTAGAAATATGAGGAAGAAAACTTAAAGATAGTGAGACTGGGGAGGAAGAGAGCTAAAATGACAAAAATATTGGCCTCCCCACTATGCCTTATAAAGAGGACTCATTGGAATAATGGGAAGAGAGCTAGAGGGATGAGACCGAAAAAGATCTAGGTGTGAGAGAAACATGATGTACATATTTTTGTATAATATATGTACCTCTTTTACATTCCATTTCATGCATCTATACATTTCTTTCATACATTGGGGACAATGCATGAGATAAGTGTGGGGGAGGGCTCTAACATGACTAACATGACTAATATAAAAAAACAAAGAAAAAAATTATATATATAAAAGAACTTTTTGAAAGAAAAGAACAATATTTTGATTTAATTTTTCTGTATGAAATTAAGTCAATTTTAAGGAATAGGAAAATCATAATTAGGTTTTCTTATACTTGGTTAAAATAAGATAACTTGTTTGATTTTCAAGGTTAGGAAGAAAAATGATGAAAGTAATTTAGTCTTGATCTTTACCTTGAAGAAATATGCACATTTTATACACTTACACACTTAGGGTTCAAAGACAATTTTATGCCGTAAAAAAAAAAGAAAAAAAAATATATATATATATATGCAAATCTAATTATTGATTAGCTAGGTGTTTTGGCCTAAGCAAGCCTTGGTATTTATACAAAAGATAATTAGATAAGTTTGAAAATATATATATATAAATCCTCTAATTAAGCTGGGTATTTGTGCCCCATGAAGCATAAGTATTCACACCTAAAAAGGGTACAATTTATAAATAAAACCCTTGGTTTCGTAGCCCTGTCTGCTCGAGTGTTTTAAGTCCTTAGGGGTGTTTCTCACCTGGTCCCTAAGACTGTCCGGTTTGGGTGTCACTGACTAAAGGCTCGTTACATGGGCAGATTAGAAAGCCGAATGGAATGAAGGAATAAATACCAGCAAAAATAAATATAAATAAGCAATAAAAGTTAATGTTAAAGAACCCTTAGTCAAACTTCATGGTCACGATGGTGCATATGACTCAGGGTAAAGTAATAGACTAGATGAAAAATACAATTTAACTTCTTACTTGATGACATGTTTTTGAATGGAGACTAAGTTTAGGAATGAAAAGTTTGATATTCCTATAACTAATATATTACTTGAACTCTTACACCGGTACCTCAAATATTTTCTATTTCTTCAAAATGTTTTTCGAAAATGCTAACATTTTTCCCTTTTCTTTATGCATTTTGTGGGTGCAATCCACTGAAAACCCTCACGAGACAAAACTCGTCCTCTAGAGGTAACCTAGAGGTTTAATGACTTATTGTACATGCTCAGTGCAATCAAGTGACCTGCGAAACTAGTCTAATAATTGATTAGGATTAGTTTTGATATTTTTGCTCGAGGGCGAGCAAAAGATAAGTGTGGGGGTGTGATCTGTCACATATATTACATATATATTGTCACATTACCATGTTTATTATCTAATAAATCCTATTAATAAAGTCTTATTTTTCTTTATGAAGTGCAGGCCCATTGCTTAAGGAAAGGGAAGAAAAACAAGCCCAAAAGCCCATCAAATTCTGATTTAATTCAGAATTAATTTGAAATCAGAAGATCAAGACAGATTGTGGCAAATCAGGGAGGTTGAAAACTGATTAATTTGATTTTATAAGAATCCAAATCAGTTAGCTTGAGAATCACCGAAGATCAGATTAGAATCAGAGCCAAACAGTGACCAGCCAGACAAAAGGGAGCCAAACACTGATTAATTTGAAATCAGAAGATCAAGACAGGTTATAGCAAGATCAAGACAGATTATAGCCACATCCTGGCCACGGAGGATCCGCGGCTTACCTCACTCCTTTCTCTCTAAGTTTTTATCTATAAAAGGCAGGATTTTGTACTGAAAAAGGAGCGAAGACTAGGAGTAAATTTCTTATTCATTTTTAAGGTTTAGGTTCTTTGTTAGATAGCATAGAGAAGCTGTATCTCTGTTTTCTAATTTGTAGTTCAGTCCAAATACCAGTGAGAGAGAGAGAAGAATAGAGTAATTGTAATCTGAAGAATAAAGTGACATCAATAAAGGTTCAAAGCGTCTCTTCTTCTTCTCCAATTCACAGGTATGTCTTATTTTATTTTCATATCTTGGTTTTGCATTATTCATGAGTTTAACTTGTTTTCTAAGCTCACTAATTAATCTCTTCTACCTCCTTTCTCTCGATTGATTTTTATGAAAGCGACTCTCTTGAATCATAATAATGCCTGAGTTAAACCTTGTTCTTGAAGCTCATGAGGATGCTTTTCTTTTAAACTTGAATTTTCAAAACACAAATATCTTTAAGATGTTTTTATTCCATACTTGCTTCTTCACGCTTGATGGTTTAACATTCTCTTTCTAATGATGTATTAAGAAAGACCTTAAGATTTAAACCAAAATCATCTTATTTGTTTTACTTGGACATTAAAAGAAACTAAAGGTTTTTGTCTATGATAAAAGTGATGTACCAAAATTTCTTGAGATAAGTAGTTAAGTAGAAAATTAGTGAGTCCAGATCTTTTCCTATATTAAAAACAACCAAACAATCTTCATCATTTTTTATAGATCACCTTTTTAAAGCCTTCTCTAAGTTTTAATTTTTTTCTCTAAATCACTTCCCTTCTCTCCATTCTCTTTTCAACTAAAAAACAAATACCATTCTTTGCTTTCTAAACAAAATACCGAAAAGCTTCTAACGGATTCCTCCTCGTAGACACGCCCCGTTAGCCCAAAGCTATACGGTAATTCTTATCAGTTTCATTTCACGATCACTAAATCCTAGTTTTTAGCTAAACCACCTAAGGACTCTTATTTGCTATATTTATTGCATTTGTTACTTAGTTTATATTATTGCTTGATTTCATGGCATCACACCTCTCTTGCATTAAGTTCCCATCCAAATTTGATGGGTTAAATTTTCCCATATGGAAAGTGAAGATGACCCTTTTCTTTAAGTCTCTAGGATGTAGGGTTGCAAATTTATAGAACTTCACAGTGATGAGGATTCATGGTCCGAGGCAACCGCCAAGGATTATGAGGCCAATAGAACGACGCAATATGCACTAACACAAGCATTGAATAATGATGACTTATCACGTGTTATAAATTGTAAGTCAGCTTATAAAGTATGGAATAATTTGATTATCACCCATGAGGGCACCTCAAAGTTAAATGTTCTACGATAGATTTGCTATGTTCTCAATAGGAGAATTTTACATGCCTTAAAATGAATCCATAGATGAAATATTTACCTGTTTTACTAAAATCACTAATAGTTTATCTTTCTTAGGTGATTCCATTGACAATGATCAAAAAGTAAGGAAGGTGATAAGAGTTTTTCCCAAGGCTTGGGAGGTCAAGGCGACTGCTCTCAAGGAATTGAATGATCGTGAGGAGATGAACTTCTCCGAATTTCTTGGGAACCTAAAACCCCACGAAATGAAAATGAAGGTACGAGAAGGGAAAGAACCTACTAAGAAGAAATAGATTGCTTTCAAAGCAAATCCCTCCATTGAAGATCAAGAAGATTTATCAAAAGAAGGCGAAGAAGACTTCACCATGCTTATCCAGAAAGTGGGAAGAATGTTCTATAAAAAGGGGAGACAAAGTAATTACCGAAGAGGTAGACCATAAGGGAAGTTTGAAAAGGAGGAGATGGGTCCTTTTTTTCATTGTAAGAAAACGGGACATCTCATAACGGATTGCCCATCTCTACAAGCGACCACATCAAAGAAGTTGCACAAGAAGAAGGCCTTGAAGGCTACTTGGGATGACTCGGAAACGGAGTCTGACGATGAAGAGATCAACACCGCAAATGTTTGCTTTATTGCAAACGGAGAGGAAACTTCAAAGGTAACTCTTGAAACCTCTCTAGATGATGAACTCACCATGGATGAATTAGCTCGATTTTTTGAAGAACTTCAAAGTAGATATGAGATTTCAAGTTTTCAAAACAAAAAATTGAGAAACGAAACTGAAATTTTGAAAAATAAACTACATCTTGTTTTGAAAGAAAAAGATCTTTCATTATGTTTTCAAAAAAGTAAAGAAGATTTTGAAAATCACAAACGTTTTTGTAAAGGGAAAAGCCCTAGCACAAGTTTTTAAAAAAATGAATTTCAATCTTTGAAAAATAGAATGAATGATTTAAATTCTACTTTAGAGATTTGTAATTTCAATGTTATAAAATTTGATGCTATGTTTCCAAAGGGTAAAACCCAACCATTTCATATGCTTACACCAAGCATGATCACAATGCACATCACCATCATGAATTTATTTATGACAAATTGTACACTTGTACTCATTGTGGTCGCAAAGGTCATCTAGCCAAGTTTTGTTATTCAAAATTAAATCTGAAGACTAAAAATGTATGGGTTTCGAGAAAAGACTAACACTATAGGACCCAAAAAGATGTGGGTACTAAAAAACACACTAAATTCATTTGATATATGTGTGTCATTCTCCAAGATGCAGGAGAAAACGGTACCTTTGTAATAAGCTCAAGAGATCTATAATGTGAATGCATAACTATCAAGGACTAGGTGGGAGAACACTACCTATTTGGAGAATTTTAGCTTATACCGATAACATCTCTAAAATTTTAAGTTTTTAAATTTCACATACATGCTTAGGTTTGTCTATAACTTAACATTGCCCAATTGTTTAGTGTAATATCTCTACATTAATTGCATGTATATGTTTAACTATTTTTGTCTCTATACATGATTACCAATGTACACGTACTCCTGTTGAAAATTAGTACCCTCATGCTATAGATTAACTTCATGTGTAGGAACTTTATTTGTTGACTTGTATTGTGTATGGAATTATATCTCGATGAATAACATGTCCTTTGTTTTTTTAAAAAAAGATTATTAATTATATATATTTATTTTCCATTAATTCACAATTAAGCAATTCAAATAAGAAAAACAAAGAGCACATCAACTCATGATTTAGAGAAAGTATGAGGAGAAATTCAGAGCCCGTCAAGAGAATCTGGCTTCATTTTTACTTAATTAGCCTAATTTATGAATTAAATCAATATACGAGTTTTATGAAAATTTTGAGAATAATTTTTGTCAAATTATTTATCAAAATATTTTTATTTTAAATTTCTTGGACTTTGGATTATTCCTGGATGTTTATCTCTATTTATAGAATATTTTAAAAATTACTTTCAAAAGTTATTCTATAAAAACCTGTTTGTTTTAAAATTGTTTTTGTTTGGGGAGAAGCCTAAGTCGACCGACTGAATCTTTGGACTCTCAGGATTGCTTAGGTCGACTGAGCAGTCGACCGAGTAAGCCTATTATATAGCTTACCCTTCCTGTCGGTCGACCGGACAGTCGATCGATATATTGAGAGTTTGTTTGACAGTACTCTTGGGTTGTATCGGTCGACCGGACGGTTAACCGCCGTCGAATCTGTATAAAAATCTGCTGCTGATTTGGAATCCTAATTTCTAAATTCTCTCTCCTCTCACCCCTGCCGACTTTCACCTCTCCACCCAACCTTTCCCTCTTAATTATACACCCAAATCCCTATAATTCCACCTTAATTCTTCAAGATCTCAGTTAGCACCGCCTCTAAAATCTATTTGGAGAAGGAATTTTCAGAATTTCTCAGGTATATATCTTTCCCTATTCATTATCAAATTATTTCTTCAATTCTTTCTAAATCTTCTCTGTGAATTGTTACTAATTTATGTTATTATTCTCTGCAAATTCATTCATAATGTCTAGTCCACTCATCATGTGTGCTAAACGTCTTAGAGTTGAAAAATCAAAACAACCTGAATCTTCCTCTAGAACTAAGACTGCTTGTCTCTGAGAATGCTATGTACAAATACTCTATTATCTGTAACAAAAATATCATTTATGGTTGGTGTGTTGTTCTAGCCGACTTTGACCAATTGGATCTTACTCCCATTCTCAAAACTACTTCCTTAGATCATTTTGTGACTACTAAGGAGCAAGTTTATCCTGATTTGGTCCAATACTTCTACTCTAATCTCTCTTTTGTTGATAATCGTATCAAATCTCGTGTCAAAAATGTGGATATTGACATTTCTCTTGAATGTTTTGCTAGGATTTTTAAACTATCCTGTGATAGTGTAGAAATCTTTTATTCCGATCATCATTATTTTGAGTACCCTGACGGTGACAGTGCTTCACCGCCTCTCGTCTGTTACATAATGATGATAACCCGAGCTTAGTAAAGAATGAGAAGCTGAAGTCTCAAGTCCTCGCTAAGATCATTTTTCATGATCTCCTGCCTAAATCAGGGAAATATAATCATGCCCGTGGTTGTGCCTCATGCTCATCTATTGCCTCATCTATTGCCTTCTGACATCGGATGATCCTTACCGTGTTTTCAAACATTTCAAATCAATCTATCTGATCAGAGAACCGTAAACCCCTCTTTTAATATCAATAGCACCCTCTTGAAGAGGATGCATGTTGGTGTTCATGTTCAAGCTCCTTCCCATTTTTCCTCACCTCTTGTCCAGCATCTTGCCTCTGATTCCTCCTCTTCAGTTGTCGATCCTTATGCAGGTATGATGACCCAACTAAGTGACCTCTCCCTACACACCACATCTTCCATAGAGAGGATCCTTACGAACTAAGAAGCTATACAGAGAGAGAACAAAATGACGAGGCCTCTGTATGCTCCTCCATCAGATATCTTTTGCGTTGTGAGGATTGCCATTTCTCCGAGCATGATTGGCCTGTACCTGTTCCATGTGCAGATGGACGTCCTATTCCTCTGACTGGTCTACCGTTTGATCCGTGGATGGCTCCTCAAGATGCCTCAATGACATATCAACCAGTTGCCAAGCCTGAAGAAGACATGGATGAAGAAAAAGATGCATGACTCCTTGTTTTTTTTTTTTTTTAACGTATAACAAAAAGGGGGAGAAGTAGGTAGTAGAGTTATTTGGATAATGGACATCTATTTTGGTATTGTATTGATATTATTTTGCATTTTGGTATTGTATATTATGGAGTGTATCTTGCTAGTATTTTGACTTGTCTTGTATGTATTTTTTTTGACTAGGTACTTTCATGTTGGACACCTGTTTTCTGACAATTATTCTAACTAAAATAATTGGTATCTTCATTTGGTATTTTAGTTACAATTGGTATTACATGTAAATGTGCTCATTATTGAAAACTTCTAATTTATGATACATGTTATGTTTTGTTTATTTTTTATGGAGGTTGGTGGTTATGGATGGTTGGAGGAAAACCTTTATGTATATAAACTTAACTGTCGTATCTTGTTACGCATTGCATAAAGCTTTATTGTTGCAAATCATATCCCTATGCTCAAGTTATTAAATATTTTTATTTCATGTTTCAATCCTTATGTGTTCTTGGTTCATGTTCATAGTATGTGATAATGTTTTATATTGACTGTCATGGCCTACCACAACGCTCCTCTTATCCTGCCTTGGGACATGCAGTGAACGGTGCAAGAGCACAGGGGAGATCGAAGAAAACGTGGATGGAGGTGATACGACAAGATATAGAGGCTAAAGTCATAATGAAAGCATATTGCTTGATAGGAATGAGTGGAGAAAGTTGATCCATGTGCCCGATCCGACGTAATTCTTTTTTGGTTCATGTAGCCTACCCCAAATACTTGGGACAAATGGCTTAGTAGTTGTTGTTTCAATCCTTATTGTGCGGATATTATACATGCACATGTTTAGAGGAAGCTTCACTTGAAGGCTCTTCCCAACTTGTTTAAAATCACTCCGTGTATTTTGTCATCATCAAAAGAGGGAGATTGTTGACCCAAAGGTCTTTTGCCCAAGTTTTGATGATGATAATCCCATGAAATTATTCAATCTAACATTTTTTATTTATATAAATTTCAGGTAAAAGATTAATTTTATGATAAGGTTTGGCTTCTCCATCAAAACTCATAAGTTTATGAAGCCCTCAAGATGATGATCCCACAGCTAAGCTATCAAAATTGAGTCTTGAAATTCATTCAAAAGAGAAACTCAAGGGACTCCTATTGGCAAAGAAAAGAATTTTTCTTTCTTTTTTTGAAAGAATTTAGTTTGTTAAAATCAAAAATTGGTAAATTTATTAGTTCATGAAATTGACACACACACACACACAAACAAAAAACATCATTTGGTTTTTTCTTTCATAAGTTATTGAATTAGTTTTAAAAGATTACAAAATAATTTTTGTTTTGAAAATATTTCTTGTTTTAAAGAGATTTATTTTTTTACTAAACATTAGTCCTACATCTTAGATTTTGTGTTAATCTTTGATCTCACAGTTTTAGACTTGACAATATAACAATAACAACTAAGTCATTTGTCCCAAGTATTTGGGGTAGGCTACATGAACTAAAAGAGAATTACGTCGGATCGGACACATGGATCAGCTTTCTCCACTCATTCCTATCGAGCAATATGCCTTCACTAAGACCTTTAGCCTCTATATCTTGTCCATTCATAGTTTTGGACTTAACAATATAATATGAAATATATTGTATATTCTTTTTGGTGAAAAATATTTCACAAATATAAAACAGAATTTCAAGTTTTTCAAAACAGACTTTTTGCCTTGAGTCGGTCGACCAGGCGGTCAACTGAAGTACACAAAAAAACAATGTGCATGTTAGTCGACCGGGCGATCGACTGATTGTAAGATTTTTGCTCTCGGTTGTGATCGGTCAACCGATGATTCCCAATGGTCAAAAATATGACCGTTGGCGGTCGACCAACCGTCTGTTTTTTACAACCTTTGCCTATAATGACTATATTATTAGAGAACTATTTAGTGACTAATCAAAAACGGCTATACGAGTTTTTCCCTATATTTTTTGAATACCCATATATAGTAACCCTATTGACCATTAGTCATAACTAAGAAAGCTAAAGAACTAAAAGATAATACCTTCAACCTTTTTAGATTCAATTTTAAAGAGAAAATTTTCAAAAAAAGAAGTGTTCTTCAATTCAAATCCTTTCCAAATCTCTTTTGTTTTGATTCTCACACTCCACTAATTACAAGCTTTCCTAACTACAAATCTCTGAGCTAAATATCCATTATTGGTTACAAGATTGCACTTTGTGAGCTATTTTTTGACCTTAGAAAGGTTATCTTCTTCATTATTGTTGAGAAGAGTTGTAGAGGTTGAGGCATCAGACGAGCTTGCGGGTTCGTCATTTGTAAGGTGTAGAAGACACCAAGTGAGAGGACTTGCGGGTCTGTTTTGAGGGAACGTGTACAGTGGTGATCTCGCGAGATCAAACAATAGTGAAAATCCTTCACACAGTGAAGGCGGGCACGTAGAGCAAATGGCTCAAATCTCAAAACAATCCTCTTGTGTTTGCGATTATTAGCTCTCTCTTTCTTATCTCTTTAACTCACTCTCTCTATGGGCCTGTTTGGTTAAGGGTGGAAGTGAGGAAGTAAGGAAGTGAGGAAGTGATAATAATTCCCTTTAGAACTTGAGAATGGTTAGTAAGTTTTATGGTGTTTGGATGTTGTTGGGAAGTATAGTTTGGAAAATGTTATGTCTTTTCCGGTGTTTGGATGATAAGTGGAAGTGGAAGTGGAAGTGGAAAAGTTGACCACAAAGTTGACCGCAAAATAATTTTAAAATAAAAATTAATTAAGAAAAATAAAAAATGGACTGTAATTAGAATGCAAGTGAAATTTACATGATCAAAAAATAACTGTTTTGTGTTACAACGTATTACAAATGAGATTTACATGACCAAAAATTAACTGTAGCACTTAGGAAGTGAGGAAATGGTTGTGTAAAAGAGTGAATAGAAAAGGAAAAGGGGTTTTCTTATTTTCCTTTGCCGGTGTTTGGATAGATAGGGAAGTGATCAATTATACTTCCCCATTTCCTTACTTCCGCCCTCCTTCAAACCAAACACCCCCTATTTGCATGCTATAATTGCACTTCATTTTATTACAATTTTCTATTGTGCAAATTACTAATTGTGTTGGGCATTGTTATTTGTTTGGATTGCTAGACTTAGTTTTTATTCCGCATTATTTGCCATTAACCCATAGTCATCACCTATTCAACCCCCTCTAGGTGATTTACACTCTCGACCTCGAACTTTGTCGCAGAACTTCCTATCCTCGATATATCACCCTTCGTCAACCTTAACTCTGATACCAATTATTGTAACAATTCAATGCTATTGATACCAATTATTGCTCCTAGGATCAATGTTTGTAGAACTTGACAATATGATAATACTTGCAAAAAGAAAATTGTTGTAAAGCAAACTAGCAATACCTAGACAAAAGAGTAATAAGAAATAACTGAGGATTTAACGTGATTTAACTCAAACTTGGCCTACATATATGAGAGAGAACTTGAGAGAGTTTTATTAATAAATTTGATACAAAGGGATCTATCCTTCCTCTTGATCAGACAAGAGTATTCATCTTGTCTTTGAATCTAAATTTAAATTATAAGAATATACCTTCTCTCTATGCACCTTCATTTTACTCTTCTCCTTTTTGGTTTCTTCTAATCTTCTTTACTTAAGGTTGATTTACAATGCTAGGTTACAATTTTTATTTATAGAATTTTACAATACAACTCCTATTTAGAATATGAGATGATCTTGGTCATTGGATGCTTGAAAAATCTTGATCAATCCTATTTGAAGTTGATCTCCTCAATCTTTAGAAGCAAACCTTCATTCAATAGAATTTGAATCCTATTCGTGCTCCTCCAGAAAAGGAAACTCGTTAATGCCTGAAAATAAAACTGCTCCACCTTGATTTGCTTCTTCTGCTTCAAGTTATCGTCTTCTCCAACTCAATTGAATTTTCTTAGACCATCATTTCTTCTTGAAAACAAAGCAAAATCCTAATAGTATTACGAGTCATGGTTCATGGTTTCAGTAGAATTTGGTCTTTACATGTAAAGTCTATACAAGGAGAGGTCCCATAAGTTCAGATAACTATATTTTGTAATTCTTCTCAGAATCAATAAAATGTAGTCTTTTGTAAATTAACATGGACAAACTCTCAAGTTCGAATACGGAAGCCTCTGTATGGTGTAGGAAAAATCTCCTGATTGACGAGAAAGAGCACTCATATAAGT
This sequence comes from Agave tequilana, assembly GCA_038442645.1. NCBI lineage: Eukaryota > Viridiplantae > Streptophyta > Magnoliopsida > Asparagales > Asparagaceae > Agave > Agave tequilana. The sequence goes on along the minus strand of JAVJIF010002373.1, from coordinate 114,690 downwards.
GATTTTATTTATCATTTTACTAGACTATCTTGTTGTATTCAGCTCTATGAGCAATACATATTCATGCATCATCGGAGCTTATATTATTGGGCCTTTATTTAAAAATCCATTTTTTAACTGAATGTGTAAGAACCAATCACGTCCCTTGATCATAAGTGTTAATGATGCATCTCTCTCTCTCTCTCTCAAGTCAACAGACACCAAGGCGCACGCAAGGCACCGGATACATTCTTAAAGGATTAGAAGTACTTCTGATGCCATAGGAAGGAGGCAGAGATTGTGTTAATTGACAAGCTCACTTGTATATTTTGTTTGTCTTTATAGGCTAAATTTAGTCTTGCTTAAAATAAAATTAAGAAAAAGGATGAGAAGTAGATGTAGATATTTTTAGAACATTATGTTGCGCCCTCCGAAGGAATTACACCAATCAGCAACACACAAATCACCCGAGATCGGCATTCCCAACGCCGAAGCAATCACAAACCAATATGGCAAGAACCAAACAATTAAAGAGAAAGTGACGAACAAACAAAGATTTTAACGAGGTTCGGCAATGTGCCTGTGTCCTCGAGGCAGAAGGGGTGAGAATATTATTCAAACAATTGAGTTATAATGGTTACAAATTGATCCGAAGATCCAAATTGAGAATCTGCACAAATTAGCGGTAGAATTCTCTCAAACAAATTAACCCTAAAACTCCCAACATTCGATTCAACAACTAATACAATTCACCTCAAAAAACAAGGTTACGAGCAATAGGGACAATACCCCTCTATATATAGCCAGAGGAACAAATAATAGAAGAAAACCAAATTCAGATCGAAATCCGATTCCAGAAACAGAAATCTGAAACCAACTCAGAAGCTAGAACCCTACTTGCGGTCGACTAGCTTCATATAGCGATCGACCGAGTATCCTGTGCAGTCTTCTCGGGTTGGTCGGCACTGCAAACTCTGATTTTTTAACTTCTGGGTGGTCGACCGAACGGTCGACCTCTACTTCCTCCTTTCAATCGTGCATGACTGTGCACATGAGGTCAACCACTCAATCGACTGCTTTGCTTTCTCTGCGCTATTGCGGTCGACCGCCTTGCTCGCTATTTCCAATAAGAAAACTCTATAACCAAGCTTTTACTTTTGATCTTCTCCATAATTCTCCACCTCGGTGAAGATTTCTCAAATCTGAGCCGAACATAATGACTCATCCAACTGGCTATGCCATTACGACTGCCTACCTACCCACGCCCAACGGGATCAAGCCACACGTAGTTCATCCAAACAAGCTTCGCCGAGCTTAATCAACCACCGAACCCAACTAGCTAAGTTCCTTACCAATAAGGTCATGGAGAATAACGGCCTTCAACTTAAGTTAATCTAGCTCACCAACATGAGATCTATGTTTCTTCATAACCCACTGTTCTAGATTCTTCTTGGCTCCTTCCGCTGCAACCAAATCAACTTGTTCAGCATCCAACACGGCTACACAATCTCCTTTCGAGGTCACATCCGGTGAGATCCCAACTGATATCGAACCAACTAGAGACGGTGGAGTAGCATCAGCCTCCACCCGCTGTGATACATCCTTGGTCTTCAACCACACTTGCTGAGATATGGTAGGATTCAATAATGAAGTCTCATCAAACGTGACATGCTTGCTCAACACAATATTTTTGTTTTTGGGGTCTCATAGCTTGTAACCTTTCATATTTCTCTTGACACCCAAAAACACAAACTTTTTTACTCGCGGATTCAACTTGTCATCTTTGATACTAAAGCATGTTTGATACCCAAATACCTACAGCAAACCATAATTTGAGCAGCTTTACCCGACCAAATATCCAACGGAGTTTTGCCTCTCATAACAGTCGACGACAATCTATTCATGAGATGGCTAGCATATTCTGAAGCCACTAACCAAAACGACTTGTCTAATTGTGCATTAGACAATAAATACTGAAACTTCTCCAGCAAGAAATGATTCATTTCCTTAGCCATCCCATGTTTTCCAATTGTGAAGTGAATACTAGTCTCATTGTTCTGTCCAAATTGTAGGATTTGATACTTATACTTTCCAACATTATCAATTTGGAGCACCTTAATCTTCCTACCAGTCTGCTTCTCCATCATATTCTTTCACTTCACTAGTATATCTAGGACTTCAAATCTTTGTCAGTTTGTTTCATAGAGTATACTCAGCAACCCCTAAATAAATTATTAACAAATGCGAAAAAGTACCGATGGCCTCCAAGTGATGCAGTCTTGGTAAGACCCCAAACATATACGTGAACACGATCAAGAATACCTTCCGAGCGGTGAGTTGTGCGCCAAATTTCACCTTCGACTTCTTGTTCAGAACACAACTTTCACTAGTTTCAAATTGCAGGTCAATGCACTTTCCAATAGTCCTTACTTTGATAACGCTTTCAAGGAATTTAAATTAATTTGTCCGAGCCTCATCTGTCATAATCTAGTAGAGACGTCTTTTAAATGTTTAAAGCTGTCAAATTTCTTGTAACTGCACTACCTTTCAAGTAATACTAGTTGTTATGCCGAATACCCTTCAGAACTACTAATGAGCCACTAGACATATTGAGAACGCTTTCTCCAAGAGCCCTTTTCGGCCATGCGCTTTCAAAGCTTCAACTAAAATCAAATTCTTCTGCAACTGAGGTATATGCATCACATCTTTGAACTCCCCTATCATTCCATCAAGCAACTTGATGTGAACTGTGCCATCTCTTCAATCTAGCATTTGTGTCTATTGTCGACCATCACCAAGCCTGCATCTAGTTTTTCAAAACTAGCAAACCACTCCCATTTACGACAAACGTGATAAGTAGCACCCGCATTTAAAATCCACTCAGATTCTTCTGAACAACAACCAATATAGGAGATAGAAAGTGAATAACCGAATGAGTCAGAATCATTACTATTATGCGTCTATTCGGTGTTGGCATCTGATTTAGACTCTTTTGGCTTGAGCTTTGGATAATCAATCTTTCATTGTTTTTTTTTCTTACAGAAAGCACACTGGTTCTTCTTCAAATTTTTACGGCCACTAGTTTTGGACTTTTCAAAACTTCTCTTGTCCTTCCAATGATTGAAATCATCCCTCTTGCAGTCATCGTCTTTATTGTTGTGCTACTGGAAGAGACTACTTGTCCTTCCTTCTTCGTGATTCAAAAGATCAGCTGACATATCACTATATTTAAATGATTATTTACCATTGATCAAAATTAGGACAAAGGTCTCATACTCTTCATCAGGAAGAGAATTCAAAAGAATCAACGCCTTATCCTCTTCTTCGATCACCACATCCACATTAACTAGGTCTGCAAGAGCTTTGTGTAGTTATTTATATGATCATCAATGGAGAATCATTTCTTCAACTGGAAATTGTAAAGCCTCCTTTTCATATACAATCGAGTTTCAATGCTCTTCGCCAGATACTCTTTTAAGGATCTCTCAAATCTTCTTTGTGGAAGTTTCATACATCAAATGATACTTGATGCCTTGTGTCAAACAAGACATAATGACGCCACAGGTCATCCGATTTATCTTGTCCCAATCATTTTTCTTTTCTTTCAAATGTAAAATATTTTCGAGATTTGATGTCGTTAGTGCATCCATCACCTCACACCTCTACATCCCAAAATTGTTCATGACATCAATTTTCACCTTGGACTGATTAACCTTGGCCATATCTCTTACAGAAAAAATGCCAAAAACAATGCAATGCGGAAAACCAACCAGAAATAGATCTAAACTAGATAAAGATAGAACCTTTACCTCAAAGTGAAACTTTAGAAGAGTTTACAAAGTGATCTACTCCCCAAATCTGATCCCATGAGCAATACAGAATGCTGTTCTGAGATCGACACACGATCTCACGAACAGTCCCAACGCCGCTCTGAGATAGACAAACGATCTCCACCGAAGAGGCTACGATGCTCTTGGAATCGACACATGATCCCACGCTGAACCTGAGATTCTCCAATACCACTTGTTGCTCCCTCCGGAAGAATTACGCCAATTAGCGATACACAATCACCCGAGATCGGCGTTCCCAACGCCGAGACAATCACAAACCAATATGACGCAACTAAACAATCAAAGAGAAAGCGAGAAACAAACAAAGATTTTAACGAGATTCGACAATCTACCTACATTCTCGGGCAGAAGGGAGAAGATTCTTATTCAAACAATTGAGTTATAAGGGTTACAAATTGATCCGAATATTCAAATTGAGAATCTAGACAAATTAGCTGTAGAATTCTCTCAAACAAAATAACCCTATAACTCCCAACAATTGATTAAACAACCAATACAATTCACCTCTCAAAAAATAAGGTTACAAACAATAGGGACAATACCTCTATATATAGCCAGAGGAACAATAAATAGAAGAAAATCCAATTCGGATCGACATCTAATTCCAAAAATAGAAACCTGAAACTAACTCAAAATAGGAACAACCCGACTTGCGGTCGACCGGGCGGTCGATCGACTTCATATAGCGATCGTCCGGGCGGTCAACTGTTAACCCAAATATCTTATGCAGTCTTTTCGGGTCGGTCGACCGGGCGGTCAACTGACTACAAACTCTATTTTTCAACTTCTGGGCGGTCGACCGAACAGTCAACCACTGCTTCCTTCTTTTCAACTGTGCACATGCGGTCGACCGCTCTGTTTCCTCTGCACTATTTCCGATGAGTTAAGAAAATCTACAGCCAAGCTTTTACTTCTGATCTTCTCCCACAATTAAGCTTATACTCTAGCTTACGAAAATACCCATTTTATATATATTGTCACAACTTTTAATTTTCTCTAAAGTTTCTTGATCAACTAATGCATTTTGTAAAGTGAGTGCAAACTTTATTACAGTACTCTAATTTGGAATATTTCCACTAGAACTTTTAGTTACCAACTAGCGCGAACTCATGTATGTTCACTTGGTGTCCAATCCAATCTTGAAAATGAAAATACATAAATAAGGTTGCCAATACTAACACATCAGAATAATAAACATTGCTAGTTTCGTATCAAACAACAAAAAATGGTTGGAAACTGAAAAAAGATGATTGTGGGCTCCTTTAATTACAATTATACACGTGCATGCACTACGCATGCCAAAACAGCTACATACAGCTCTCAAACAAGCTAGCTAATGGTTCTTGTTTGGCTCGATATTTAGTTCTATTTTAGCTCGCTCAAAATGCTCGAATTTATAAACTAGCCCAGCTCAAACTAAGCTTGTTGTTCTGATTGGCTCAATTAAACTCGATATGTGATGTTTTGCATATGTTTACTAAATATGTTTGCACAAATTATAGTTATACACCCATTTTATAGCTCATTATTGTATGAGTTAATTACATAATTAAAACAGGAGAGTCGTGCAAAAAAACAAAGTGATTTATAAACATTTATTTTTCTCTGAAGTGTCAATTAGAAACTCTTCATCAATATCTAAGGCTCAATTTCAAGGGTTTCAAATAAACAAACTCTCCAGCAACTGAAAGAGTTCGCGGAGAAGGTTTGAGTTGCATAATAGCAAATTTGTAGAAAAGAAGCGAACTCTAGAAGCGGGGCGCTTTTTTTTTTTTTCCATTGTCGCGACTGTTGTATTGTAGTAGGTTGGGGGAATCCCCCGCTTTTACAATGACATGCTTGTTCACCAACCTGGGCAAGCTTCCGCACAGGGTCGGGAAGTCATATAAGCGGTTCTAGGTTCGTCGTTCGTACCCTCCCTCTCATCCAGGATTCTAAACTAAAAGCCCAGACAAAATGAGTACCTACGTGAGCTGGGTTCAGAACGTCGTGAGACAGTTCGGCCCATATTCGATACGGACGTTAGAGCATTGAGAGGACCCTTCCCTAGTACGAGAGAACTGGGAAGGACGCATGTTTGATGAACCAGTTATCGTGCCAACGGTAAAGGTTGGGTTTCGCAGAATCGATTCCCTTTTTTAAATGTCACGGACAATTCTTAAGCTCGGTATTTAATTAGCTCTCTCATGTGACTCGGTCGGTTAATAATCAGAACCAAACTCAAAAAATGTTAGCTCACTTGAGTCCAACTTGCGTACACGTTTAGGCAACTTCGCCGCACCTTTTTCACACAAATTCTTGCAAACGGCCCAACCCTCAGTCACGAGGAGCACGAGGTGAAATCCGGACAAATTAATTTTTGATCAAAAATCCGGTTGTGCCTTTTCCCCGTACTGGACAAAACGGTGAAAGTGCTAAGAGAGAGACGAACGATACATGAACCCAACAGACCTGCGATCCCACACCCTCAAACATGGCCCTGTCGGTACAGACAATTTTGACCCAAATCTAGACCATGTGATGCGCGTGAATTTTTGCCTCCCAACCTCTTCGCTGTCTTTTAGCGAGCCCTCAGGCCCCACTTGGCTGGCTCTTGATCCTGACGCGTCAGCGGATAAAGTTCCCATACAGTTTCGTGCGCTAATGTACAAGGGGCCCACACTGCATGAAACTTCCCAATTCGGAGCCCAAAATAATTTGCTTTGACACCCCTAAGTTTCATATCCTTACGCAGCCCAAAATAATTTGCAAAAGTATCCCAAAACTTCCCAATTCGGGGAGGTCGGACCAAAAACGCAAATATCTAAAAAGGTAAACTGAGAAAAACTCACCGACTCGCCGGAGCAGCACGAGCGGCAGCAGAATCACCACCAGCGTCACCAGCAGCGCCGCCGCGCGAGCGGTCCACCAATGCTCCCCGAACCACTCCTCCAGCAGCCCCGCGTGCTCCCCGCTCCCCGATATCACATCCCTGCATAATCAACAGCACGAATCTCAAAGCATAGCTCCAAAAATAATTTCAATCCATAATTAAATAAATAAACAATGCTCGCTCGCTCACCGATGATGATAAGGTACATGATGAGGGCGCCGACGTTGGTGAGCACGACGCAGAGCTGGAGCGCGACGGAGCCCGCGGGTCCGAAGGACTCGCCCATGAGGCCCGCGTACGATCCCGACTCGCCGTGGCCCGTGTACCGCATCATGAACTCGACGGAGGAGTCCGAGAGGAAAGCGACGGCGGCCATCAGGCAGAAGGCGGGGCCCACACCCAGGACCTTGAGGGTCGCCGGGATCGACATGATCCCGGCGCCGATGATGCTCGTGGAGAGGTTGAAGACGGCGCCGGATACGGAGGCGCCTCCGTCGGGGTCCGGGGACGGGTGGAGGGAGGGGAGGAGGGGGGTGAGCTCACCGGGAGGTGACTTCATCTTTGGCTGGGGGTTGGGGATGGAGGTGGAGGGTGAAGAGACAAGGATTTATTATTTGAAGCTCAATAAATTAATTAATTTTATGGTCGGAGAAATTACGAGGGTAACCTGTGATTTGGGGGAGTTTTGGATTGAGTTTTGTGGGTAGTTTTGGTATTGTGGGAACTGGAAGATCGGAGAATGATTGAAGTACAGACGGGATAAACAAACTGGTCTGGTCTTTGGTGGGAACCGACGTACTTGGATGGGAAAATGGCTTGGTTATTTTTGTCGATTGCCTATCGGCGAATCATTCATCTCACGGAAGAAAAATAAAATTAATAAATAAATAAATAAACTAAATTTGTTTTTTAAAAATAAGTCGCAGAACAAGGCCTTCTCAAAACGCACTCCAATCCCTTTAGTCTTTACCCAACAACAACGTAATAAAAAACAAAACTGTAAGTACAAGAATTTTGTATTCTAAACAATCTATAAAGAATTCAAAGAAACACCGATCGAATATCAAGTTTCTAATACGTGAAAATCTTATTTATTCATCATCAACCACAGCTCAATTACATAACAAGATATTAATCATTCTATTTATTCACTTCCTCTTTGTAAATAGATGTCTCCTCCTACTTCCTCATCTGTACTCTCAATACTTAAACTAATAAAGTTATAGCTTCCTCTCAAAATAAAAAAAGAAACTCAATATATTTCTTTATTATTATAGTGGGTAATTCCTAAGGAATCAGTCCATGTAAAAAAGTAGATGTAGCCAAATCACAAAAAAAGCCAATCGCAAACACAATGAAAATACATGAAACACCTGAAAGGGAAAAACTTACGGAGAGAGAGAACTCCACTATGTCAATAGCGATTACAGTAGGGTTCTCTGGATTTGGATGAACGTGATCCCTTTCTCATTGGAAGAAATCTCCTGTTTATACAAGTCATGTAAGGTTAGAGAGTCCTGCTCAGTTTGAATACCTAACTTTTTTATCTTGATAACGGTTGAGCCGTGATCCTGATTTGACTCAATATAGGAGAGAGTCCATTTGTGGTTTGCGCTCGGTTGTAGATAAGAATGAGCTGCACCCGAGAGGTTACTACTGTTGCACGCGCCTTGGCAGCAACCCAATTAAGGAACCTCATTCAACTGAGTGAGATGCAGCAGAGAAGTACCCGAAAGACGAGAACAAATAACAAGAGAGAAAAGCCAACACAATATTTAACGATGTTCGGCAATTTACCTACATCCTCGCGGCAAGGGAAAGAGAGATTTCATTGATTCAACAACCAATACAAGTCTTTCCAAGGGATACAATTCACGGGGCTCTACCCTCAATTTATAGTTAAAGAGTCTCAGGGTTTTAGGAAACCCCAATTGGATTCAACTTCAATTCAGAAATTAAGTCTAAATCCGAACGGGAGAAGCAGTCGCCTGTCGACTGACCCGTATCTTCGGTGGACCGGTCTGTCGACTGAACCCAACAGAGAGTTGGGCATGCCAGTCGGTCGACCGTGCCAGTCCACCATTCTCCTTATTGCAGTCGACCGAGCGGTCATGTTGTGCACACTGGCCGACCGTGCGGTCGGTAGGCCACTGTTCTAGCCTGCAATTTGCTGCGTTCTCGCTCCTTTTTATATTTCGATCTCTGCATTATTTCTTCCAATGAGTTTAAAAAACTCTACCATAGCTTTTTTCTCTTCTCTCCCTGTAATTCTCCACCTCGATGAAGATTTTTCAAATCTGAGCCGGACTCCAATGAACACCTGGCGAAATCGACATACGATCTCGGTTTGAGCGCTCCGGACGAAATCAACATACGATCTCGGTGAAATTGACACACGATCTTGACTTGGCCAAATGGACGAAATTGGTTCCAAATGAATTGCCAGCACACTTATAATTGATTTCAAATGATCACACCGGATCCAAATTGAGTTGTCGTCCCCTCAGGCGACTCTCCAAACTCCAATATCAATTGTAAAGATTCCAATTTCAACTCAGTTATTCAAACAGAATGTACCATACATACCTTCCCAACACTTCACCAAAGAGAATCAACATCATATGGGCCGACCATCGAACGTGTCTACAACTCAGCAACTGAATGGAACACTATAAACTTAGGAAGAACCTAACATGAGCCAACACTGACTCTCCAACTGACTGGTACTTCAGTCAACATGTCTTCAAGATGGTTCAACTAAATCTGAGTAGAGCACATCAAATACCAACATCGGCTCAACAAACTGGATGCATAACCCTTTATGTAAGCTCAACTATCTTCTAACCGCAAGATCAAATATTCATCGAGATCACAACACTTCACCTCTACGTGAAGTCCAACTCTTCACCTCTACGTGAAGTTCAAATCAGCTTCTGTTGTCAATTCTCAAGAACCCAAATACACCAAATAGCTTCATACGGGTTGCATCACCAAATGTGACTGGGCCTATATGGCTGCCTATGTACCTTACCCAAGGGATCAAGCCATCCGTAGTTCATTAAATAAGCTCCACCAGCTCAAGCGACTAGAACTAAATCTGCAGCAGTGAACCAAACTGGCTGAGTCATATGAACCTTCTTACCAATACCGTCATGGAGAGCAACGGCCTTCAATTTGAGCTTGTCATGCTCACCAATTTGAGATTCGTTTTTCTTCACCTTCTTTCGTGATTTTATCTTGGTTCTAATAGCTGCAAACAATTTGACATTCTCATCAATGTCTTCAACCTATTCACCATCAAAGCTGGCTATATGATTTTCACCCGGTGTCACATTTGGTGAAGTCCTTACTGACACTGAACCAACTAGAGATGGTGGAGTAGCACCAACCTCCACCCGCTGCAATACATCATTGGTCTTCGTCCTCTCCACCTGCTAAGAGACGGTAGATGTTAACAATGAAGTCTCATCAAATGTGACATTCTTACTCAGCACAATCTTCTTATTTTCAGGGTCCAAGACCTGTAACCTTTCATATTTCTATTGACGCCCAAAAAAAATACAAACTTTTTTGCTCGCGGATTTACCTTGCCATCTTTGGCACTAAAATTTGCCGAATTTTCAAATTCCCGCAGCAAATCATAATCTTAAATAGGTTTCCTAACAAAACATCTAGTGGAGTTTTACCTTTTATCGTAGTTGATGACAACCCATTTTTGAGATGGCTAGTATATACAATTGCCTCAGCACAAAATAATTTCTCTAATCGATCCTAAACAATCTGAATTTATTAGGATAAATCGATCAATTTCTCCTCTTTCTCTATTAATTACCCTGCGCACCATTAGACATTAAATAGGTTAAATAGCAGAGTATTATTACCAAATAAATGTGAAAATATTGTAGGTTGTCTGAAAATTACCAAGGACAAGTCATCAGCCGCGAACCTCACTTTAACGCGAAGGTCGCTTTTTAAACTGAAATGCGGTCGCGTCCCAAAAAGGACAGAGACTTCAGATGCAGGCCTGATAAGCCCACATTTGACGTGAGTCTGAGTAACTTCACATCTTGACCAATGCGAATCTGAGTAATTCCGTGTTCCAGGTCAAGTACGAGTCTGAGCAACTTGGCGCTCCACTTTAGACACGGGTCTGAGAAACCTTGTGTCTCACTTCAAATGTGAGTCTGAGCGACTCCGCGTTTTAAGACACCAGCGTCTACAACAGATAACGCGAGGTCCGCGTCTAGCGCGAGATTCGCATTTCTGCTGTAACAGACCCATATCGCTTGGTCAATTAACTCCCCACGAAATAAGAGAATTAATCCCCATTATGGAGGGATTTTAGGGACGACTATATCCCTATGACTCCCTATAAATAGCCTGAGTAGCTATGAAGGGGAGGGGGACTTCTTCTTTGGAATTTGAATCCAGGATCTTTTTGAATCTAAAATGAGGACTTTTAAGAAAAGGAGAAAAAGAGTGATCAGTGGACTCTAAACACTTCAAGTGTTTAAAAATAGAGTTCCTCTCTGATTAGTCTTCAAGAGCATCCTGAAGAGAAGCTAGACAGTCGGCCGATCAACAGTGAATAAGAATCACTCTACATCGCCACTCAAAAAACACAGCTTTAAACAAAAGGGAGAACCAAGTCTTCTTACCTCTTTTATAATAAAAATTGTTCCGTTATAATTTTTCAGCCGCTCAAAGAAATCTTACACCGACTCGAGAACCTCTTTTTGACACAAACAAAAGATGGTGATGTTTTCCATTGAAAATTGATTCGGGGAAAACTTACAAAAAAGTGTCGAGGAGCGAAATTACAATTAATTGAAGAGAAAATTACAGGTAGATCTCCTCTGAGATTCTAGAGAAATGTGCCGGTAGGAATCTGATCAGCGGTCGATCACTTTATCCTTTTGATGATGCGATCGGTCAGACGATCGAAGTGCCTCCTAATAAGACTCTCCTCTCGCTTGGTTTAGGGAATCGAAGAACAGAAGATCAGTAGAGCCTTTTTTGCTAGGAATTCCTTCTGGAAATTTGTAGCCAATCTCCCTTGTCTCTCCCCTCTCTCGTCCCGGTGTCTAGTAAGGGACTATTTATAGCCAAAAGTGGGGTGTAACTGCCCCCTTGAATTCAGCAAGACCGAATTAGCTATTAGCTTCGCGCGAAGCTTGCAATGACCTTACCGTGAAGCTCTTTGCAAGCTTCTGGCAAAGCTAGAGGGTTTGTGCGAACGTCCTCATACCGTTATGGCTTAATTGTCTCCACTTAATATTGGACGAAGTGGGCGGGTGTAACCGCCTACTTAAAGTGGCGTTAATCCCACTAAATTAGTGGGGTTCACCCATTAATTTCTCGTGGGATTTTGAAATGGTCAACTTGATGACCTGGCAAAGCCCATTACGGAGCTAGATCATGTGGAACTAGATCATAGCTTCAGGTGAAGTTACTTTTAGAGCCTCGTTCGAAGCTAAGACTCAGCCCATAGCGGAGCTATGACTCAGCTAGGGATAGAGCTCCTAGCGCGAAACTCTTGGATCAGCCTCCGGCGGGGCTAAATGGGGACTTTAGGCGAAATTAATAGTTAGCTTCAAAGTGAGGCTACCAAGCTTAGGCGAAGCTTTTAGTCTCATGCGGAGCTGTAAAGCTTACCTTGGGGTTATGCCCAATCTAAGTATTAAGCTAACTTAGCGTCTTAGGCCTGCTTGGGTCTCTTCAAAGGCAACTTTGGCTTACTATCTACTTTACTGGATTAGCAATGTCCATGTTGCTGTCTCATTTATGGTCATCAGCTTGTCTTCGACTTATTTTTTGTAGATGTCGATAAGTTAGACGTTATTCAAACTGGTTGAAGATGAATGTGAGAATTTTGTCTTTTCGAGTGTCAACAAGACCCCCTTCAAAGTTTTCGTGAATCTGCAATACAATGGTTCAGATTTCGAGATACTTTGAACTGTTTTGATTGATGGTATGTGAATGTGAACGTCGCCTTGGTAGTTGAGTTCAACTTTGCCTTTAGCCCCATTTTCAGGCTGGAATAGGTTCGCCGAGGAATTATAAGTCTGCTTCCATGTAGCTTCACTCTTCTGGATAGCTTCGCCTCTGAGCTTCCTGAAGTTGCTTCGCTTCAAACTGGGTTGCAACATGAGCGTTAGCCTCGCGCTCGCTGTGATGGAGCAATGTTCTGTTCCCGAGGGTAACCGCTTTTGCGAGTTACGAGAGGAATTACTCTCTTTTTCAAGGTTTGAATAACCTCCCTTGCATTTACGAGGGAGATTATTCCCTTTTCCGAAGTTCAAATAACTTCGTGTGGATTCTCGAGGGAGATTATTCCCTTTATCAAGGTCAAGCAATTGAATGCTTTAACTTCGCCCGCGCTCCCAAGCTTAGCGTAGTCAGGCCACGAGGCCTATAAATAGGACTCTTATAGTCCTTCTCAGAGAAATATATTCCTCTCTTTTTAGGAGGTCTATTTATGATCTCTCTCCATTGCCCAAGCAAGAAGACTGAGGTCCCTGAAGTAGTGGGGACTCTCACTCTGGTTATTACCCAATCAAGAATTGGTGAGCCTCAGCCATCCGGTGACTTTTAATGAGTTTATCTCCCTTAATTTTCTTAGCTTCACCAGCTATCTTAAGGATTAAATTTCCTTGGTCTTCGCATTTGGCTGATTTTCAGATAAGGGTTTCAACCCTATTTCAAGCTTCTCAGTGAAACTAGCATTCTTGCCTAATCAAACGAAAGATCTTTCTATGCAGAGTTCCTGCCTTGATCTGTTAAGTCTGCCATATAGGCGAGGTTTAGGACTTGGCCTCTTCAAGGTTAAGCCAGTTTTACTATATAGGTGAGATCAAGACTGCGCCCCTCTGGGCTAGTCTGGCCTAGCCATATAGGCGAGGCTAGGACTTGGTCCTTTTTGAGGTTTTTTTAGGCTAACTGCCTTGGGTAGGGCTAAGACTTGGCTTATGCTAAGCTAGTCTATCATTACTATGCAAGCGAGGTTATCCTCTGCTTAGCTGAAATCTATCTTCAAGGCACAACTGGATAGCTTCGCCCAGAGAATTTTGACTTCACATTCCGTCTCTTTTCCCTTTGCATCTTTTTTGATTTAATGCTAACTTGTTTCCTGTTTGCATTGCAGTGAACTATGCTCCCCATTCCTTCGTCTTGATGAAAGAGACCAAAAACTTGCCCCTTGATTTTCAAGTTGAAGCTTTAATCATAAGCAGGAGGAACATATTAGAGAAGCTGATGCACGTTCCAAGAAGTGGCCGGCAGTCGCTTATCTGAGATGATCCACTTCAGGAAAGGGCTGGTAGTCGCTTATCCGAGATGATCCACTTCAGGAAGGGCCTGACGTCACCAGTAAGGTCTCGGATCCTTCCTTTGTCAATTTTATTTAAGGAAGATCTAACTTTCTGGTGACAACCAATCTGTTGCCAATTTTCATCAAAGAAGATCCAGCTTCTTGATGGCAAAATCTGTCATTAAGCGAAGGATTACGGTCTTGTACAGGAGGAAGACCTTTCGTGTCAAGTTGGAATAGTTCATCACCCTAAAAGTAGATAGGACAACTTGTTTGCCTTTGGAGTGATAATTCTGTTATATGAAAGACAATCTTGATGTAGTATCAATGCATCTTCCCTTTTGAATCAATAAAAATGTTTATTTTCTGCTTATCTACTTTGTTCCCCTCCCTTTCTCTTTGTATTTCGAAAACACCTGGAATGGACTAGCTTAGGTAAGTCTTTTCCTTAGGAGGAAAGAAAAGCTCTTAGCGGAGCTAAGCTTCCCGTGAAGCTGAAGATGAATTTTCAGCTAAGTCAAGAACGAGCTTCCAGCGGAGCTACCACGAAATTTCTGCGAAGCTAGAGATGAGCTCTTAGCAGAGCGTCTTTCAGTGAAGTTAACCAAGCGTTGTGCGAAGTCAGCGTTGAACTCGCAGCAGAGTTAGCCCTTGGCGGGGCTGAAGCAAGATTTCTCAGGGAAGGCACTTAGGTGCCGTTTCAAATTAATTTGAAACGGCCGCCTGTGCTCCTTTTGAGGAGGCAGAATTAAGACATTTTATGTCTATAAAAGCCTAATGGGCTGAAAGAGAGAGTTAACTTCTCTTCAAATTTTTAGAGAAAGAAATCTCTTTCTCCTCCTTCTCCTTTGCTGAGATTTTTAGAACTTTTCAGTTCTTCCATGGCTCCTAAAAAGACAAACAGGTAAAGAGGCAACGACCTCTGCGACGGAAGCGCCCTCTCCTCCTTCAGTCATCGAACGCCCCATTGCGGGTAGGGAGTTTTCCCTTTTATTCAGAGATTTTTTATCTCTTTCCAAAGTCAATTTCTGGCTATTTCATGATGAATCTAGAGCGATTCACCATGATCCAGTGTTCTCAGGGAACTATACTCCCTAAATTTAAATCCACTGAATTTTTAGGGGATTTAATTCCCCTTTAATTTCGTGAATTAAAATTTGAAAACCGAATGGTTTCTTCTCCAAGCTTCTGTGTGAGGTTAGCCCTTAAAACTGTTCATGTTCCGTCACGTGGCAGGATGCGAAGCTAGCTGTCGAAGCGTAGCTGGGAAGAGGACTTTAAAGTCCTTTGAACAGCCATCACGTGGCAGGATGCGAAGCTAGCTCTCGAAGCGTAGCTGGGAAGAGGACTTTAAAGTCCTTTGAACAGTTTTAGGCATAAGTGCCTTTCTATCGAAGTTAGCCCTTGGGGGCTTCTTTGCATTCTGTTCAGTGACAGAACGCGAAGCTAAGGTTCTGGAGCGGAGTTAGCCCTTGGATATTTTCTACATTCTGCCTTCGTGCAGTGTGTGAAGTTAAGCTACAGATTGCGAGCTGAGCTTCAGACCGAAGCAATACTAGGCTATCTTCACTCAGAGAGCGAAACTATACCTTAGCAATATTTTTTTGCTTTAGCTTTCTTTTTTCTTTGGCTAATGAACTAATATAGCTTCTTCTTGTTTTTGTAGTGCACTATACTCCTGGTCCTTTGAACAGTCTCTTTGGAACAGCCAGGGGACTTATGACAATGTTAGCCTACAATTCCAGGGACAGGCCTCATTATTCAGTGAGCGGAGTGCTCCTGACCAGGATGCTTTTATCCATGCTGGAGATCAGCGTACTATGAGGAGCATCTTAACTACTGCTCCCCTCGAAGATTGTGACCGAAAAATTTATCGGAAGCCCGGTTGTTGGCCCAAAGGCTTTCCACTCTAGTTTTGATGATGATTAACTCATGTAGTTATGTGTACTAATAATCTTGCAATGTGTAAGTTTCAGATATTTAACAAGATATTAGTTGGTGAAAGCTTCCACACATCTTTCACATATTGATTCAAGAGCCTAAGCATCAAAGATGATATCTAGCACTCATTGGAGTCAAGCTCGGTGAATCTTTCTTTGGATCGAGTCGACTTGAAGATTGTGCTCTACAAGAAGACTTAGGTATCCATAGTTTTAGTTTTGAGTTTAGATCTCAAATTGTAAAGATTAGTATAGTATGATAAGCTTAAGTTCACAACACACACGTTTCATGTTTTGAATATTGGTTTTCGGTTTTTCGTTTTAGGTTTAACCGATCTTGTTTTTCATGAATAGATAGATCAAAACAAGTTTACATGGTTTAATGTATATATGATTTGTTCTATATACATGCATGCTTCTATTGCTTAAACAACTTAGTTTGATAGTCTACTTCATGAGTTTATGTTTGGTATTCATGACAAAACATATTTTTGAATTAATGACAAAAACTATGATATATATTTGTTTCATGTATATTGAATTTCTATCCATATGCATCATGCCTTAATGTTGTTTAATATCATGTTTTTGTACTTGGAAGAGTTTTGGACAAAATGTATTTTCCATTCAAGAATCCAAGTTTTAGAAAATACAAGGTTTGGTTTTTGGTAAAAATGAAAAGACATAAAAATAATTTTAATTGCTTGATATTTGAGTCAAAACTTTTTATCACAGGTCTATATATCAATGCAAAATGCTAAAACTATTTTTGGGGATTTTTACAAGAGTTAAAATGATTTATTGGAATATTTTCAACCCCAGTTTTCTGACCTGTTTTTGTCTGCCAGGCAAGGTCGGTCGACCGAACGGTCGACGACCGCACCAAGCAGTCAGTCGACCGGGCGGTCGACCGACGTGCACGGATACGTGCACGCTGACTACAGCCTTGGCCGGTCGACCAGGCAGTCGACCGACTGAGAGTAGATTTGCTCTCTGTTTGTTTGGGTCGACCGGGCGGTCGACCGGGTATTACAACGTTCGAAAATTCGAACGTTGGGCGGTCGACCGACCGGTCGACCGTAAGGGCAATTCTGACAAAACTGCTGCCAACGGCTATTTTCCAAATCTGCCTATAAAATACCCCATTTGAAAGAGTTTTCTCTAAGATTTTTTGTGCGAATTTTTCCATACTCTGGTGTTTTTGCTGCATTCAAAAGAAGTTTTTAGACTTGTATTGAACATTCTTTTTGGTGTTTTTGCTAGGGTTTGGAAAATCAAAGAAGAGGGTTTTTGGGAAAAGCTTTGATTAAACTTCACTATCTTGATTTCTATTGTTTTCCCAAGGATTTTTCTTTGTGATTCTGATTTCCATTCCATTGGTTTTCTCCACACTTGAGCTAAAATTACTATCTATTCTATAGGTTATTTGTGTGGGAGAAGAGATTGTTTTGTGGTTTGTTTGAAACCACTAAGTTGTAAACCCAATTCTTGCTTTGTGCCATTTCCCTCATTGTGTTGAGGAGGTTGTGCAACTTGGGTTGTGAGGTGTTTTGTGTAAGCTTGGTGCTAATCCCTCAAGTTGTGAGGTGATTGTTTGTTGGATTGGATAAGTGCCTCAAGGAGGAGGTTGTGTTTGTAAGGAGGGGAGTGGGAACTCCTTGTAATTGTGATTGCCCAAATCCTCGGTGGAGGTTCCCTTTGTGGGAGTCCTTTGTGGACAAGCTAGTGGATTGGAAATCCTTCGTGTGTCGAAGGCGGGGATGTAGAACTGGGTGCTCGAACCTCGGAACATATCTTGTTGTTTGCGCTTGATCCATTGGCTCTCTCTCTAACTCTCTCTTACTTTGTGCCTTGCATCTACTTATATTGCTCATTCATATTTGCTTGCTTGGTTGTGTGCATCACTTGTTGATAGCACTTGAGTGCTCATTGCTTTTAAGTTTTTAATTCCGCATTTATTTCATAGATTAGCTATATCACCTATTCACCCCCTCTAGGTGATTTCACCGGTTTCATGTTGGGGACGCAGCGTCTGACACCGATCATCAGCTGCTGGCTGGAGAAGGGCAGTGGATCTTTAATCTGGATGGCGAGAAGTATATCTCCCATCTAGCAAGCGTCTTTTTCGCTCTCTTTCTTCCAATGCGTGACGAGGCATCAGAAGATGAAGTGGCAAGTGGCTCGAACCACTGACTCCGTTCATATGGGGAAATTGATAATCATCATCTCGGTTATATAAGGGCAGGTCTTCCTCACTGCATATTGGGTCTCCACCATTGGAACGTTCTCCAAGACATCCCCGTGGGGGAAATCCCGCCGTGGCTCAAACCTTTAGAAATCAGTTTCAAAGCCCACGGCAACTATCCAGCAGCCGATTCAGGACCCCAGGGTGGATTCATCCCAAAGGCCTGGTGGAAGGACTTGATCTTATACGTCTGGCCCATTTTGAAGAGGATTGGAGAGGCGGGACTCCACCACGAGGCTCAGGGTAACCTGCTACGACATCCAGATGAGCGTAGCGAACTTCTACGCCATCTTCGTGTTATACAATCCAGCTACAGCGACTCTTTACCCCTGTAGGCGAATGGGGCATGGTTTTATATGAGATGTGGGAAGTCTCTGCTCTGCCCATAGGATCTCTCCTATGAAGAATACTTTCCATACAAGGTGGAATGACACTTCTGGAGAAGCAGGAGCCCACCCTGTTCGAGACTTACCAGGAATTGATGTGCCATTTTTACATCTGCTCAAGTATGCACAGGAGTCACAAGGGAGCTTCGAGCAGTTCGAAGAGTGGGGACATATTGTTCCCCAACCTAGAAGATGCTTTGAAGCGGCTCACTGTGGTTGCAGATGAGGACCATTTCTAGAGGATGCAAGAACACTTCCAGGGGGATATGATCTTGGAAGAAGAAGATGATAGTATTTATGAGAAAGGTAACATTCTCAGGAGTTTCCATCACCAGGCTCGTCGACCAATGTCCTGGAAGGCACTTTTGGCCGGTTTTTTATCAGTTTGGTTTGAAGAGGTGTGTGGTTCCATCTCCTTCTAGCGACGTCATTCTTCTGACTGTCTTATTGCCGGCCGTTCGTCTGGTCCACGTTGTTCCCTGGACTTCTTTCGGCAATGGTGTGTTGTATTCAACGGAGCCTTCGCGCATTGACGAAGGCTTTCTGTAGGCCACTAACGACGAAAAGGGGAAAAGGCAATCTTGCCCCATGACAGATCAAACCCCAAGATCGGCTTGGCATACACCTATTTGATGGCATGGTTCGCTCTTCACTGCTCGGCTATTATCCAAGTTGGTGAGGAGCCTCCAGAAGATGTCCGAATGGCGCTTCTCTGCAATTTGAGGGATGTTCATGGTATTGACTTATGTGGCCGCGGTTCGCAAGCTGCTATGCCGGTATGACATTTACAGCTTTTTCCAGTGCTTTCCTTACATTCACAATGCAGGCTATGGTGAAGAATTCAAGGATGTAGGGATGGGATGGAATACTTCGCTGAGCGGGGATCTTTGAATGGCTGGTTAGCATCCGGCCATCCCATCTGGTGTACAGGAGCGGGGATACCTGCTATTTGGAGCCTTATGTCCCGAGTCGATTTGCTCGTCAGTTCGGGTATGACCAACTATATGTAGGTAACCCGAACACCAGCTTGGCCTTCATGGGGAGCCTCATTGATTGTGCTCGCGCCTGACGGTTCTTCATCGCTGGCTGTACTGAGGCACGGCTGTGCATGCCGCTGAGGACTCAAAACCTTCTGACAACTTGGGGTTCTATCAGTGGTATAGAACTTCGAACTCCACGCCAACCTGGTTTTCTATTAACTCTTTTAGCGTGAAGTTAATCTCTCAGCGGCTGAAGCGGAACCGAGAGAGGCGAGGGCAGAAGGGTCCGTGTGCCAGGCCTTGGGGAGTTCGTCGCTACTGACGATAGTGAGGCTTTAAATGCAGAAAGTCCCCGCTTTGAAGGAGATTCAGGTGCTAAGCCACCATATGCTTCTGTTGGGGTAGGCACAGCCCCATGGAAGATGTGGAGGTAGAAGAGGTGGAGGAGGAAGATCCTGACGTCCACTTCAAACGAAAGGCAAGGTGGATCTCGCAGGAAGAGGGTAGTGAAGAAGCCTCATCGCTACACTTCCACCATTATTGCAGAGGGTGAATCAGCTGCAGTGCCTCCTCCTGCTCCATTAGTTATTAAGCTATCGACTCAGAGGCAGACTATTGATAAAGCTATTCCCGACCTGGGTAAGATCAGTTTCATCTTGCGACATGTATTATATATTTCGTACAGCTCATTCGTTATCCTATGATTCAGGAACCGAGACTGCCAGAGAACTAAGAGCCGAGGCTGCAAGAGAACAGGGGTATTATTATGATCCTCTGTTCACTTATAAAGAAGGTGATGAGGCTAGCTACTTCGTCGTCTAAGAAGATTTCAGAGGTGACGTGACTGACGTTGGTCCTTCGGGTGCTGGGACCTCGAAAGGGAGTCCAATGGCTTCAAGTTCTATAGGATGGACCACAGAGGTTTGGCGAGTGAAGGTGAGCTGGCCGTCCCTCCTGCATCTGCCAAAAACTTTCCTATGGTGCATGACGGGATTGATGCTGCCACCGAGGAAGTTCAGAGAGAGACTGCGGCTGAGGCGGCTGAGGTAGTATCGCTTCTTGGTAATACTTTGAATTTTTTTTTGTGAGCAATTTTCTCCTGATATTCATTATACCTTGCTCAATAAGATTTTGCCACAGGTGTTCCACCTTTGGGTGCATCAACTTTAAGGAGCTAGCTAATTTTCCTGAGGGGATCAGGGGTGAAGTAAGTACTTCAATCGCAATGGACGTTGCCGAGTTGGACGCCTTGTATCACGACCTGCCCTCCTATCAGCCTGAGCCTGTTAGTGGAACTAAAGAGGCTGAGGAAACGGTGGTTGCAAAACCCATCTTGCTCCCAACGCATTGGTAGGTGAGATGCCAGTGGTTTCTTTAACGCTACTATCCTGACAACATGAGGCTGAAGGTAATTACCAACCTCATCTCTGACACTGGTTGTTGAGCCAGTTCTTCCTGAAATAGTTACTAACCCTACTTCCATCGTGGCTAGTGTACTAGTTTTGATGAGGACTCCTCAAGATCCCCAGTGATCCCTCGTCGTTCTCTAGCGCTATTCTGCCATCTCCTCTACGGTTATGTCAATGAAGCCAGTGAAAAACTTTGTCTCGGTACTACTCGTTCACCAGGAGTAGCTAAAGCCGAGAAAGAATTTGTGGCTGAGATAGTTGACAGCTTCTACAAGAGCTTAAGCGATCCGTTGCTTTGGTTTTGAAGGGCTCGACTACCTCATTTTCTGCTTTTAAGGTAGTCCTCTCTCAAAATATTGAAAGCATTCGAGACTTTGGAGGGATGACCAGACCGCTGCATTGGAGCTTCTGGTGACAAGGCTTGAGAGGGATGTAGACGAATGGCGCCATCTCAGTAATTCAAATTTGGGCTCCTCAGCTAATGAACAGCTTTAACGCCTTGTTGCTCAAATGCGTGAAGCTCATCTTGCAGCACATGAAGCAGCTAAGGCAATATCTTCAGATTTAAAATCCTTGGAGGCAAGAAAGTTAGAAATTGGAGATGCCATAGATGCTTCTAATAGTGCTCTTCTCAATGCTAAGGATAAGATTGAGAAGGCCAAGGGATGACCAAGAGAGCCAATCTTCTTCTCTCCAAGGCTGAACTGATGCGTCTCGAGGAGATCGCTCGGATAGAGCTACTCAAGACCAAAATGATGAAATCTTGCAACAAGAGCTGGCATAGAGGGTAACTTTGGCCGAAATTGAGGCTCATCTGTCCCAGATAGCGAACTTTAATGAGGCCGAGTTGAGATCACATGCATTCATCAGAGCTGCTGAGGGAGGAAGAATAAGCTAGCCATTCTTGAAGAACGGATCAAGTCTTACGAAGTACCCTCGTAGCTTATAATCCATGTATCCCCCTTTTGAATCAATAAAAAGTAATTTTTTTTGACTCCTCAGCTGTATTTCCAACTTATTTTATCTTCTGAGTTTACAATTCTTAAATAAGAAAGGAAATGATGATATAACTAACCTATCAGATGAACTGATAGGATTAGTTACTATGTTGGTCGACTCAAATCATGTTGAGATGAGGATGGAAAAGAATGAGCTTGACGATCTTTACTGTTCAAAGGTAAATATTAACATAACAGATTAAATATCATCAGATTTATAGATAAGTTATGATGAATTAGACACCTTAACCTGTGATAGTTCCTGTTTGAACTAAGACAAATGAAGCCTAAGATTTGCCAGTTAAAAGTGACAAGCTAGACATAAGAAATTTTGCCATTCAGAGTGATGACCTGGATATGATGACAAAATAGAGATGAACCTAATTTTAGGGACCCGTCTATTCAGAGGTGATAACCTGGACGTGATAGACTAAGACACACTAAACTTCAAATCCGCTGCCAGAAGTAGTCGTATTAACTTGGCAGCTAGTCCACAAGGGACCGCAAAGATAGATTGGATCTAGGGTCCTGTTGGTTCAGAGGTGGTTGACTGGACATAACTAACTAAGGGACCTCAGATTCGTAATCTGCTGTTCAGAGGTTTAATGTTAACATGATAGCAAGAGCTCCTGATCTTGATAGAGGGAAGGAGGACAAAGTTATAGATTTATCTGTTCAGAGGTGGTAAATTAGACATGACAGTTGAAGTACCATAAGAAAGAGAGATCTAGATACCCGCAGTTTAGAGGTAATCTGAACATAACCGTTTGGGAGTTGCTAGACTCAAAACCCTGCCATTCAGAGGTGGCGAACTGGACATAACGACAAAGGAATAGTTCCTACTGGACTGAAAGATGAGACTTGGTTATCTGTCAGCTCAAAGGTAATAATAGATATAACCGATTGAGAAACCACCAAGCTCAGGATTTTTACCGTTCAGAGGTGACAAGCTGGACATGACGGTAAAAGAAATAATCCCTTTGGATATTTTTGGAAGAAATTGTCAGTATTGTTAACGTGACAACCAAGAAAGTCCATTGGGGATTAAGCGGGAAATAATAGGCTTTGAGGGGAGTCTACCAGAAACTCGCTGGGGAGTTAAGGAATATGAATCTCATGAAAGATTATATGTTAAAGAACTCCGTGAAGATTTAGAACGAGATTTGTAAAATAGCCTGGCAAAGGTGTAATGTTAACATGACCAGGATTTTGTTACTGTTAGAGGTGTTTGAACATAATAGCGATTTTGAGTGAACCTGTCATTCTATTAAAGAGAATGATAAGTATGGTTTAATTTGCTGGGGATGCTGATTTTATCCGCCAGGGAGGACGTTAGAGCTTTACTATCAGAGGTTTAATGTTAACATGATAGGTTTGACTCGTCATTTCGCAAGGAAGATGAATATCTTCTTATGTGGTCCTACCATTCCATGGATGGGAAGTGGTAAGTGATTTTGGAGAGGAATCAAATGGGAACAGGTTCCTTAAGATTTTTAGCAAATCCTCAACTGTTAACGGATTTGATATACCTTTACCAACTACTGTTTGAGTTGGGCTAGCCAAGCTATTCCCCTCAGCATGATGAGCTGTCAAGGACTTTGATCAGTCACATATTTTGCATATACATTGTCACCTTACCATACTTTTTTAGCTAATAAATTATATTAATAAGTCTTCTTCTTCTTTGTTAAATGTAGGCCCAATTGCTAAAAGAAAGGAAAGAGAAACAAGCTCAAAAGCCCACCAAATACTGATTTAATTCAGAACA
Organism: Agave tequilana; assembly: GCA_038442645.1. Classification (NCBI taxonomy): domain Eukaryota; kingdom Viridiplantae; phylum Streptophyta; class Magnoliopsida; order Asparagales; family Asparagaceae; genus Agave; species Agave tequilana. The sequence continues at coordinate 90,953 of JAVJIF010002373.1, read as the reverse complement.
AATTCAAAATCAAGGAATCAGGGAAAATCTTGGCATATCAGAAAGGTTGAAAACAGATTGAAAAGAATCCTCCCAAATCAAACGGTTGAAGCCAACAATCAAAGGCTATTTCATCAAATCCTGGAGCAGAAACGAAAAAAACCAGAAGATGATACAGGAGAATCACCAAATCAGAGAGCCACCCAATTGGGTGTGGCCAACTGGCCACACTAGGGCCGTGAAAACGCGGCCCTAGCTACGTTTTCGCGGTTTGGGTAAGGTTGTTGGGGGAGCGTTTGCTCCCCCAATCTTCCTAGGATCTTCCCCCTCTGGTTTTTCCCTATAAATACCAGTTTCAACAGAGTAAAAGGAGCGAAGATTAGGATTAGAATTTATTTAGACTTTAAGGTTTAGGCTCTTTGTTAGATAGTACAAAAGTTGTATTTTTGTTTTGTAATTTATAGTTCAGACAAATACCTGTGAGAGAGAGGAATTGAGTGCTTGTAACTTGAAGATTGAAGTGACATCAATACAAGAATCGAGCTACATTTTCTTCCACTCATTTTACGGTATGTCTTGCATTATTTACTTGCATTGTTCTTCGTATTCCATGAGTAGCTAAATCGGTTTTCTGGGCTCACTACTACTCTCTCTGATCCCTCTTTTTTTTGAATGGTTTTCATGAAAAAGACCCAATGAATCATTTGCATGCCTGACTTAAGCCTTTCTTCTTGAAAGTGTTCTTGAAGGCACATGAGGATGGGTTTAGATTTTTAACTCTACCTCTTTTCAAAACTTCTCTTGAACTTGTTTTTATCTCATGCTTGAACTTCTTAATGATTTAACATTCAACTCAAGACGATTTCGTAAAGAAAAGAGTTAACATTTCCAACCATCTTATGTGTTTTGCTTAAAACTTTTTAGAATCAATCTTAAGTTTTGCCTATGATTAAGTTGAGGCATTAAGATTTTCAATTGAAGAACATGTCATTGAATACTGAGATAGTGAGCCCAGATTTTCTTCTTCATTAAAAAACAACAAATCACTTTTTAAACTTTCTACAAAATTCACCTTTTCCAAAGCCTTCTCCAAAGTTGCAATTTCTCTTTTAATCATCTCCCTTCTTTCCATTCTCTTTTCAATTGAAAAACGAGTACAATTCTTTGTTACTAAACAAAACACCGAAAAGCTTTCATCGCATTCCTCCTCGTGGACACGACTCGTTAGCCATAAGCTACACGGTAATTTCTTAACTCTTTGATTTTTACAATCAATTTTTGGCGCCGTTGTCGGGGAGGGAACGGTGTATTTGTTTTTTAACAAGTTTGGTATGTTATTTTAGGGACTTCAAGATTCAGATCTAGCATTCAAGCTTTGCAAGAGAAGACTTGCAAATTCTGTGCCCATACTCTCGAAAGTAGGAAACAGAATTTCAAGAAATTGCGTTACAAAAGTTGAAAAATTCATTGGACTACTAAAACTTTTTTTTGCAGGACATATTGTTCGCAAAAAAAATAAGTTTTTGTACGTTATATTCTTACTATATCTGCTATCCACCATCCATGTTTTAATTCAACAGTAATTTGAGTGATTGTTAATTGCTTAAAAAATGCTTAGACTTGCATTCTAGGCATTTGTCTAATTATGTTTATTTTACAATTACTGTTGAAGAGAGCTGGAGACAAGGTACGCATGCATAGTATATAGTTTAGGAAACATTCTTGGGTGATATTTGCTTTTGAATGCTACTTTTCTATATCTTGCACACTTTGCACAATTAACTCTAAGGGCAAAACCCAATTCAAGATAAGGTGGGAAGTCATTACCCTTCCTTAGCCCACAAACCATCTCCAAGCATGCACAACCTAAGCCTAAGTAAAATCTGATAGATGTTGGCCCTAGGGACATCTCAAACTCACTAGGAGATTATCCTAAGGGGGAAGATGTTGGAATTTGACTCTTGCCAAATCAGTGTCTAGGAAGGGGATTAAAGGCCGAAAGCCCAAAGGTTGGTGGTTACTTAATTAAGGAACGTCTTTAACAGATAACCTCTTACCAATCTTGCCCTGACCTGGCTGATTAGCTTGTGGTCAAAGTCTACATTATACCTCCTGTGGACAATCAACCAGTTAGGAGTTGTCTAGGTCAAGATTACCTTAGACTAGGTTTGGTTGATTACTCTTGTTGACTGTTGATAAACTTGTTTGTGATTGTGATTGTGTTTGTGTATGCAAGTGTGGTCAAGAGACCCTAACTCATCTAGGTTGACTAGAAACACATCACCACCCAAGTTTGGACCAAGACTGATCTGGTTATGGCTCAACCAACATCCTTGCAGGATAGGTTCTGTCCCATTCGAACCTCACTTCCATTTTGCATTCTACTTCCATCGGTTTGTGAATACAATTTTGAGCTCAAGCCTCAATTCATCAACACGCTCCCCAAGTTTCATAGTTTAGAGTCTGAAGATGCTTACTTCTTCATAAGAGAATTTGAGGAAGTATGTCTTATGATGAAAATCCCACACCTTGTAGACGATGCTATTAGGTTGAGATTTGTCCCTTTCGCTCTTAGGACTTAGCAAAGAAATGGCTTTATAGTTTAGCGGCCGGTTCGATCACATCTTGGGATGGTTTCATCAAGGTCTTCTTGAAGAAATTCTATCCAATTCATAAGATCGCTCTCATTAGGAAGACCATCATGCAATTCAAGCAAGAACCGAGTGAACCGTTTTGGAGGTACTTTGAACGCTTTAAAGACCTCCTTGTCCAATGTCCTCATCATGGAATAGAGAAATGGCAACAATGACAAATTTTTTATGACGGTTTAGACTATTCTACCAAAACCCTCTTAAAAAGTATGTGCCAAGGGGGATTCTTGCAAAAGGATGAAATGAAGGATGGGATTTGTATGAAAACCTAGCTGAAAAAAACCATCCAATGGGAACCTACTACTGAAACCTCTAGGAATCTAAACTCCTTCTCTTCAAAAGGAGGTCTCCATTCTATCGAATCATCCATAGCTAATGAGGCGAAGTTAGCGAACCTAGTAAGAAGACTGAAAGCTCTAGAAACTAAGGAGCCAAGTCCAGTCAATCAAGTCAGCCCAAACCAATTTCCAACTCTGGGCTGTACTTACTACCAAGCCATGAATCATGTGTTCGAGGAGTGCCCTGTGTTTCAGGCTCAGCAACAATACCATGAACTGATGAATGCGGTCTTTTCAAGGCCAAACAATAATCCTTACGCACCAACGTACAATCCTGGCTGGAGAAATCACCCTAATTTCTCATGGAGCCAAAATAACACTGACCATTCACGGTCAAATCATGCAAGCCACTTCTATCATACTAATAATTCTTCCAATTATCAACCCAACTTTTCCAATTTCCATAATAATTCTCCCAACATCCACCTAACTTTTCAAACTATCAACAAAACTTTCCCAACCAGCTCCACAATCCTCTTTCCAGAATCCTTAACTAGAAAGGAGAATGACTGACTTTGAGAGAAACATGGAAAGATACATGAAAAACTAAGATTCTCTCATGCAAACTATACAGAGGTTAGAGGTTCAAATGAGCCAACTAGCCACTTCACAGAATGAGAGACAGAAGGGTACCCTGCCTAGTTAACCAATAACCAATCCTAGGAATTCTCAACAAGCTCATTTGGTTGAGAATCAATCATTAAATCAATGTAATGTTGTTCATACATTGAGGTCAGGAAAGAGAGTTGATAATCAAGTGTCAACGCCAACCAATCCCATTCAGCACAACCACAATCAAGCATCCACCTCATCTAATTCAAATCCTTCTAAATCTGACGAATCTGAAAAAGATAAGTCAACCAGTCAGGGGCACCAGCTTATAGTACCATTTCCTAATAGGCTAAAAAATAACAAGCAAAATTCACACATGGACAAGATAATTGAGATATTTAATCAAGTGAAGATAAATGTGCCACTTCTTGATGCCATCTAATAAGTCCCTTCCTATGCTAAGTTTCTTAAGGACATGTGCACCAAGAAGAGAAAGACTAATGTATCAAAAAAGGTCTTCTTAGCCACTAACATTAGTGAGCTACTATCAGGTCCGATCCCTATCAAGTACAAGGTCCAGGTAGTCCCACCATTGCCTGCACAATCGGACAAGCCGAGATTAGTCGTGCACTTCTTGACTTAGGGGAAAGTATCAACTTGCTTCCATTCTCAGTTTATCAACAACTCGAGTTGGGCGATCTTAGTCCAACTCGAGTCACTATCCAACTGGCTGACTGTTCAGTAAAAGTTCCAAAAGGATGTCCTGATCCGGGTAGGGGAGTTTATTTACCCTGTCGATTTCATAGTTCTGGAGACACAACCTGTGTCCAACTCCAATCATAGGGCTCAAACTCCTGTTATCCTAGGGCGACCATTCCTTACTACTGCCAATGCCATCATCAATTGTAGGAATGGGTCCATGAGGTTAACCTTTGGGGACATGACTAGAGAAGTCAATGTCTTCAATTTAGGTAAACAACCCCGCGATGTTGAGGACCAAACATTTGAAGTCAACCTAATTGAGAACTTAATAAGTGACATAGGGAAGAATTGGAACTAGAAACTGATTGTGACTTCGGGTTAGAGTCTGACGACTTTAATCATGATCAGGTTGTAGATTCTGATGTGAATTGGGCCTCAAACCCTATTTCACCAATAATGGAGCCAACAAATTTGACTAGTCCTTCCAGTGAGCCTTCATCTTCCTTAGAATTGAAATCCTTACCTGCGCATCTCAAGTACGTCTATCTAGGCGAACAAGAGACCTTTCCTGTCATCATTGCCTCCCATTTAAATGACGGGGAAGAAGAAGATCTTAAAGCAATTCTAAGAAAACATAGGGAAGCCATTGGTTGGACTATGACCGATATAAAGAGATTAAGTCCGACCATCGTTCACATCGCATTCATCTCAATGAAGATGCCACACCTAAAAGAGACCCGCAGCGTAGGTTAAACCCTATATTGCAAGAGGCTGTTCATACTAAAATTATAAAACTCTTAGACAATGGGATAATTTATCTCATTTCGGATAGCCAATGGGTCAGTCCTGTCTATGCGGTTCCAAAGAAATCTGGTTTCACCGTAGTGGAAAACGAGAATAAAGAGTTGTCCAAACTCGACTTCCCACGAAGATCCGAGTTTGCATTGACTATAGGAAGCTTAATGCTACAACTCGTAAGGACTATTTTCTACTTCCCTTCATTAATCAAATGCTTGAACGTTTGCGGGTCACGAGTATTACTGTTTCTTGGACGGTTACTCGAGGTATAATCAGATCCCTATTGCTCCTGAGGACCAAGAAAAGACTACGTTCACATGTCCATTTGGGACATGCGAATGCCTTCGGGTTATGCAATGCCCCAGCAACGTTTCAACATTGCATGTTAAGTCTTTTCTCTGATATGGTAGAACGATTCTTAGATATCTTTATGGATGATTTCTCCATCTACGGAGATTCATTCACTCAATGTCTCCACCATTTAGAACTTGTCCTCCAACGTTGTGCTGAGAAAAATCTGACACTGAATTGGGAGAGTTGCCACTTCATGATAAACATGGAATTGTCTTGGGTCATGAAATCTCCAAGAAAGGAATTGAAGTGGACAGAGCTAAAATTGAGGTTATTGCTAAGCTTCCCATGCCAAAATGCGTTAAGGACATTAGATCCTTCTTAGGACATGCTGGTTTCTACCGAAGATTTATCAAGGATTTTAGCAAAATTGCTAGGCCCTTGACTAATCTGTTAGGTAAGTATGTGTCCTTCACTTTCGATACTAAATGCATGAATTCTTGGGAGAAGCTTAAGAGAGAGCTTATTTCTGCACCAATCATATCTGCACCGGATTGGTCTAAGCCGTTCGAAATCATGTGCGATGCTTCCAATTTTTTCATAGGCGCTAACCTAGGACAACGCATTGATAATAAGCAGCATGTGATTTACTACTCTAGTAGGACTCTTAACGATGCTCAATTGAACTACACTACTACGACTGAGAAGGAATTCTTGGCAGTAGTGTTTGCCTTAGAGAAATTCATCCCTACCTACTAGGGTCCAAAACCACCATTTTCACCGATCATTCTGCGCTTAGGTACCTCATGATGAAGAAGGATGCCAAGACCCGACTCATTCGTTGGATCCTCCTCCTTCAAGAATTCGATCTTGAGATTCGAGACAAGAAAGGCGTAGAAAATGTCGTTGTTGACCATCTCTCACGAATCCCTAATTCTCTATGCAACGAATTACCCATAAATGAGGATTTTCCTGATGAAAATCTCTTAGCTATCTCTAGGGAACCTTGGTTTGCTGATATAGTGAATTACTTAGTTACAAACCAAACTTCGTCTCATTGGTCCAAAAACGATATACACAAGTTCTTATCCCAAATCCTGTATTTCTTTTAGGAGGAACCGTATCTTTTTAAGTACTGTTCTGACCAAATTATTAGGAGATGCATTCCCGATGAGGAGGTTAAGAGTGTTCTATCCTTTTGTCACGAACTTGCATGCAGTGGATACTTTGGTCCCCGCAAGACTGCTGAAAAGTGCTACAAAGCGGGTTCTATTGGCCTACTTTGTTCAAGGATGCTTATAATTTTGCAAGACGTGCCATAAATGCCAATGGTAGGAAGGATCTCAAAACGAAATATGATGCCCCTCAACCCAATCTAGAAATAGAACTTTTTGATGTTTGGGGCATCGACTTCATGGGTCCATTTCCTAATTCATTTGGAAACCAATATATATTGGTTGTTGTGGATTATGTGTCCAAGTGGGTAGAAGCCATTCCTTGTAAAACTAATGATAACAAAGTCGTCATAAAGTTTTTGAAAGAGAACATTTTTTCTCGCTTCGGAACCACTCGTGCTATCATCAGTGACAATGGCACTCACTTTTGCAATAGATCTTTAAAGCTCTTATGCGAAAGTATACCATAACTCACAAGTTGTCCACACCTTATCATCCTCAAAACCAGTGGGCAGGTTGAGGTTTCCAATAGACAAGTCAAGCTTATCTTGGAGAAAACTGTGGACCAAAATCAGAAAGATTGGTCCATCAAACTTGTAAATGCCCTATGGGCCTACAGGACCGCTTTCAAGACGATTCTAGGAATGTCTCCTTATAGGTTAGTCTATGGTAAAGCTTGTCACCTGCCCGTTGAGTTAGAGCACCGGGCCTTATAGCCAATCAAGCAGTTGAATTTTGACTTGACTAAGGCCGGTGACTTTCAGAAGTTACAAATTTCCGAATTAGAGGAGTTAAGAAATGAGGCCTATGAAAATACTAGGATCACTAAAGATAGGGTTAAGATTTTCATGATAAACGCATCATAAGAAAAACTTTGTCCCTGGACAAAAAGTCTTACTCTATAATTCTAGGCTTCATCTTTTTTCAGGAAAATTGAAATCAAGATGGACTGGGCCATTCGTTGTAAAAACCGTGTTTTCACACTGTGCAGTTGAGATCAGTGACACCAAGAATGAAAATGACTTTAAGGTAAATGGTCAACGCCTTAAACCTTTCTTGGAATCGGTGCCGGTAAATGAAACGGCTATAAGTCTTTTTGACCCATTGTATCAGTAACTTTCCTCTTTTCCATTTTATTTCATGCATCTATACATTTCTTTCATACATTGGGACAATGCATGAGATAAGTGTGTTGGAGGGTTCTAACATGACTAATATATAAAAAAAAGAAAAAAAGAAAAAGAAAAATATATATATATATATATAAACTTTTTGAAAGGATAGAACAATATTTTGATATATTTTTTGTAAGAAATTAAGTCAATTTTAAGGAATAGGAAAAACATAATTAGGATTTCTTACACTTGGTCAAAATAAGATGACTTGTTTGATTTTTAGGGTTAGAAAGAAAATTTGTGAAAGTAATTTAGTCTTGATATTTACCTTGATGAAATATGCACACTGAATACACTTACACACTTAGGGTTTAAAAACAAAAACTCTTATGCCTTATAAAAAAATATATATGTATGAAAAAAAGAAAAAAATAATAAACAAATCTAATTAATGATTAGCTAGGTGCTTTGGCCTAAGCAAGCCTTGGTATTTATGCAAAAGATAATTAGATAAGTTTGAATATATATATATATATATATATATATATATATATATATATATATATATATATATATATATATATATATATATATATATAGATATATATATATATATATATATAAATCCTCTTATTAAGTTAGGTATTTGTGCCTCATGAAGCATAAGTATTCACGCCTAAAAGGGGTACATTTTATAAATAAAAACCTTGGTTTCGTGGCCTTGTCTGCTCGAGTGTTTAAGTCCTTAGGGTGTTTTCTCACCTGGTGCCCTAAAACTGTCCGGTTTGGGTGTCACTGACTAAAGGCTCGTTACATGGGCAAATTAGAAAGCCTAATGAAATTGAGGAATAAATTTCACCAAAAATAAATATAAATAAGGCATAAGAGTTAATGTTAAGAACCCTTAGTCAACTTCACAGTCAGATGGTGCATACGACTCAGGGTAAATTAATAGACTAGATGAGAAGTACAACTTGACTCCTTACTTTGATTGATGACATGTTTTTGAATAGAGACTGAGTTTCAAAATGAAAAATTTGATATTCCGATAACTTATAGATTACTTAAAGCCTTACAAATATACTTCAAATATTTTCTCCTTTAAAAATGCTTTTCGAAAATACTAACATTTTTTATGGATTTTGTGGGTGCAATCCAGTGAAAACCCACACGAGACAAAACTCGTCCTCTATGGGTAACTTAGAGGTTTAACGGCTTGTTGCACATGCTCAGTGCAATCGAGTAACCTGCGAAAGTGGTTTAGTAATTGATTAGAATTAGTCTGATGTTTTGCTCGAGGGCGAGCAAAAGATAAGTGTGGGGTGTGATCAGTCACATATTTTGCATATACATTGTCACCTTACCATACTTTTTAGCTAATAAATCCTATTAATAAGTCTTCTTCTTCTTTGTTAAATGTAGGCCCAATTGCTAAAAGAAAGGAAAAAGAAACAAGCCCAAAAGTCTACCAAATTCTGATTTAATTCAGAACAAATTCGAAATCAAGGAATCAGGGCAAAATCTTGGCATATCAGAAAGGTTGAAAATCGGTTGAAAAGAATCCTCTCAAATCAAGCGGTTGAAGCCAACAATCAAAGGCTGTTACGTCAAATCCTGGAGCAGAAATGAAAAAACTAGAAGATAATACAGGAGAATTACCAAACCAGGAGAGCCACCCAATTGGGTGTGGCCAATTGGCCACCCCAGGGCCGTGAAAACGTGGCCTTAGCCACGTTTCTGCGGTTTGGGTAAGGTTGTTGGGGAGCGTTTGCTCCCCAATCTTCCTAGGATCTTCCTCCTCTGGTTTTTTCCCTATAAATACCAGTTTCAACAGAGCAAAAAGGAGCGAAGACTAGGATTAGAATTTTGTTTTATACTTTAAGGTTTAAGCTCTTTGTTAGATAGTACAAAAGTTATACTTTTATTTTGCAATTTGTAGTTCAGACAAATACCTGTGAGAGAGAGGAATTAAGTGCTTGTAACTTGAAGATTGAAGTGACATCAATACAGGAATCGAGCTACATTTTCTTCCACTCATTTTACGGTATGTCTTGCGTTATTTACTTGCATTGTTCTTTGTATTCCATGAGTAGCTAAATCGATTTTCTGGGCTCACTACTACTCTCTCTGATCCATCTTCTTTTTGAATGGTTTTCATGAAAAAGACCCAATGAATCATTTGCATGCCTGACTTAAGCCTTTCTTCTTGAAAGTGTTCTTGAAGGCACATGAGGATGGGTTTGAATTTTTAACTTCTACCTCTTTTCAAACTTCTCTTGAATTTGTTTTTATCTCATGCTTGAACTTTTTGATGATTTAACATTCAACTCAAGACGATTTCGTAAAGAAAAGAGGAGGATGGGTTTTGGATTTTTAACTTCTACCTCTTTTCAAAACTTCTCTTGAACTTGTTTTTATCTCATGCTTGAACTTTTTGATGATTTAACATTCAACTCAAGACGATTTCGTAAAGAAAAGAGTTAACCTTTCCAACCATCTTATGTGTTTTGCTTAAAACTTTCTAGAATCAATCTTAAGTTTTGCCTATGATTAAGTTGAGGCATTAAGATTTTCAATTGAAGAACATGTCATTGAGTAGTGAGATAGTGAGCCCAGATTTTCTTCTTCATTAAAAAACAACAAATCACTTTTTAAACTTTTTATAAAATTCACCTTTTCCAAAGCCTTCTCCAAAGTTGCAATTTCTCTTTTAATCATCTCCCTTCTTTTCATTCTCTTTTCAATTAAAAAACGAGCACAATTCTTTGTTACTAAACAAAACACCGAAAAGCTTTCATCGCATTCCTCCTCATGGACACGACCCGTTAGCCACAAGCTACACGATAATTTCTTAACTCTTTGATTTTTACAATCAGACTTATGTTGGGCTTAAAGGCCAACATTTTCCTCTATCCTTAGCCGTTAGAGGCATTGGATTATTTCGCTACCTTGAGTAACATGATGCTTCCCCTGGGTTTTCACTCTGTAGGTGAACTGTCGACTAAAGGAATGGACACGAATTCCGCGAGATCTCAATTTGAAGATTATCGTCCGTCGTGGGCTCTCTGTCAATCCTTATCTTGTTTTCATATTGGAAAGATTCTGCAGAAGGACGTGTCACGAATCTTCTTCAATGAGTTCGGCTTGACAATATTTTTAGCTAAACTCCTTTGATCTTTAATTTGATCGGTAACAGTGAAAAGGTTCTGCAAGAGAATGCGTCATGAACCTTCTTTTGTCGTTGAGTCGAGCCTCGATCGATCGAACAGGGGCAGGGAGGTATGCTAGCGTTATTCATAGAAACGTTAGGCTAAATAAACCATCTGCCTGCAACTGTTGTTTAGACATGCTTGACTCCAAAATATGACCTATTCTTCTAAGTTGGAGATAGGTACATGCTTATCGGTTCGAGACTAGTCGACCATGAATTGGAGGCGAGTGATAAGGCTAAAATCAAAGTTCATAACCTTAATTCTTCTTTAATGCAGCCGGTGTTCGATCAGCTCGACACTGGTTTATGACAGTGTGATCCCGTTAGAGAAAGAGAGAAGCGCTCTTTCTAAATATCTCGGGTCTGAAGGTCTTGATTAGAGGTGTAATGTTTTTAACTTGATCATGAGGAGGATCCTATCAAGGATAATACTTTTTTAAGAACCTGTCGTTGATCGGCATCATAAGTATGTCACCATCTGAAGTCATAAGGCGATATGCTCCATTTGATAGACTATTTCTATCACAAACGATCCTTCCCATTTGGGTTGATATTTGTCTTTAGTTTTATGCGTCATGATCATCGGTCGTCTGACGGCTAAAACCAAATCTCCTTTCTAGAAAACCCTTTGCTTAACCTTCTTATTGAAGGCCTTCGAGATTCACGCTTGATACAACTCAATATGTTGTTGAGCTTGCAATCGCTTCTCATCCAGGGCTTCGAGCTCTTGAAGACGTAACCGATCATTGTCCTCCTTCATCATTCTGGTCATCAAAGCGACTTGTAATGACGGCATATGGATTTCTAATGGTATGACTACTTCGCACCTGTATACCAGGAAAAAAGGTGTATTGCCTGTCGGGGTCCGAACTGTGGTTCGGTAGGCCCAAAGACATTCGACAAGCTTCTCATTCCAGTCTCGCTTATTTGATGAAACAAATTTTTTAAGTAGCTTGATAATTATCTTGTTGAATGCTTTCGCCAAACATTAGCAGCAGGGTTATAAGCAGTTGATGCCACATTCTGAATTCGGTACTTATCACAGAACCGATAGAATACCTGGCTCACGAATTGGGGACCATTATCATGGATGATCTGCCTAGGGACACCAAATCGATGAATGACATGGTGTTTGATAAAATTAACCACGTTAGACGTTTTAACTTCCACAAGTGGTATAGCCTCTGCCCACTTTGAAAAGTAATCGGTTATTGCTAAGATAAACCGTAACCTTTTATTGAAGAGGGGCTGATCGGCCCTAAGACATCGATTCCCCATGCTTCAAATGGTCACGAAGCAACAGTTGGATGGAGCAACTCTGGAGGCTGATGTATGACGTCCACATGGATTTGGCAGGCTTTACACCTTCGTGCATATTGGATGGCATCGGCTATCATGGTTGGCCAATAATATCCAAGCCTGCGCAATCGGTCCTTGAGTTTTGGGCCTGGCTGATAAGCTCCACATATGCCATCATGCGTTTCTTTAAGCACTTCTTGTGCCTCTGAATTAGAAAGGCAACGGAGGAGGATACCGTCATATGAGCGACGATAAAGAAAGACTATTAGATCATAGTAAAAATGGAGAGACCTTTATCTGATAGATGCGGCTTCTTTAGGGTCATCCGGTAACAATCATGCAAAGCATAGTTAATGAGAGGAAATTGCCAATCTCTCGGTTTAAAATCCGTCAAGATGCTATGGACCTCCTTGATTTTCAACACATGTTTAGGACAAACAAGGTGTTGAGTAGCCACTGTAAGATGATACGTTGTGTCGATCAGTAAGGCTAACGTGGCTGCCAGTGCAACTAGAGCGTCGGCCTTAGTCTTTTGGGATCGAGACACATGGCCGATGTAAAAGCCATTAAATAAGTTAGCCATTTTGATGACTGCATGATAATATGGTACCAGATCTCCGTGACGGACCTCATATTCTCCTTTAACTTGATTAATGATCAATTTTGAATCACCATAGGCTTCGAGGTAGCATACCCTCATTTCATGGGCGAGCTGAAGGTCAATGAGTAGAGCATTGTATTCTGCCACATTGTTAGAACATGGTTCCGTCAATGAAATGCCCTAGGAAGGACATGATTTTGTGGTGAGATAATTACAATCCCTACACCAACAATGATCTTGCTTTTAGGGCCTATTCGTGATGCTCCATCGAAGAATATCTGCCATACTTCATCCTCTGAAGTTATATTAGATTCGAAAATCTCATCTGGAATATCTTTGTGAAATTTTGAGCTTTCTAGAACCGGATGAGCAGTCAGGAAGTCTGCAAGCGCCTGACCTTTAACTGCCTTCTGAGGGACAAAAGCATGTCGTACTGAGACAGAAGGAGGGCCCACTTAGCTAATGTAGAATTCAGTGATCCTGGTTTTGTCATGAGAAGATGCAAAGGATTTACTCTGAAAATGACATGTATGGTTTGGCCGACCAAATAATGTCGTGTCTTCTGAATAGCAAAGACAAGAGCTAAGCATTCCTTCTCAATAGGGTTATAGCGAGATTCCGCCCCTATCAGAGTCCTGCTTAGATAATAAATAGCCTGTTCGTGACCATCATCGTCCTTTTGAGCAAGCAGAGCACCGAGAGAATGGTCTATAGATTTCACATAAAGCAGGAATATTTTTCCTGATGTGAGAGCCACTAAGACTGGAGGTTTAATGAGGTATCTTTTGATATCCTCGTAAGCTTCCTGACAGGCTTGATCCCATACAAAGAGACACCCTTTTTATGAGTCGGGTGAACGGTTGACAGCAGCCTGAGAGATTTACGATGAACTTTCTGATATAAGCCAGTCTACCTTGTAGGCCCCTAAGTTCTTTGAGATTCTTAGGTGGATGCATGCTCTGAATGGCTTTGACTTTGTCTGGGTCAAGATGAATTCCCTTTGATGTAACAATGAATCCCAGGAACTTGCCACCCAAAACCCCTAAGAAGGATTTTGTCGGATTCATCTTCAGTCGATAGCCCGCATTATGTCGAACATTGTTCTTAAGTCACGAATATAGTCATTCTTATCACGAATTTTGACTGCAATGTCGTCGACATAACATTCTATCATCTTTCAGAAATGGTTGCAGAAAATTGTACTCATGTACGCTGATAAGTTGCTCCCGCGTTCTTTAATCCAAAGGGCATCACAGTATAGCAGTATACCCCCAACGTGTCCGGAATGAAGTATGTTTCTCATCCTCTGGGTACATCTTAATTTGGTTATACCCTGAAAAGCCGTCAATGAAGGACATTCTTTTGAATCCGCAGGTATTATCAATCATGACATCGTGATGGGCAATGGGAATTCATCTTTAGGACAGGCTGTATTGAGATTACGATAGTCAATACAGATCTGAATTTTTTCCATTCTTCTTAAGAATATGAACAATGTTAGCAACCCAATCTGGATGTTGTTCCTCCCGTATGAAATCACACGCGATGAGTTTATGAACTTCGGACTCAATAGCTTCCATAATGTTTGGGCGAAATCGTCGTTATTGTTGCTTGACTGGCTTGGTGTCAGGCTTGATATTCAGACGATGCGTGGCTACTTGTGGATTAAGTCCGGGCATATCTTCATAGTTCCATGCGAAGACATCGATATACTCCCTCACGAGTACTATTAATTCTTATTTCTCCATAAGTGATAGGCTCACACTTATAAAGATGGGTTTAGGGTGATCTTGACTATCTAAGTTAACCTGGATCACGATGTCTTTAGTAGGTGATTCGTGTTGTTCGAATCGCTTTTCCCACTGGAAATCCAGTTGCTGAGCCCATGGTTCAACATCAGTAGCTTCCGCAGGCTCCAAGAGGCTACTTGAAGTCAAATTAACAGTGAGATTCTCGAACATCGTTCCCACACTGACATCCGACTCCCATTCGGAGGAAGAGGCAAAGCGTGACGGGATTGGTTTGTTATCTTTGGATCGAACCAATATAGACGATGGTGGTGTAACGTATCCCAACCCCCTGCGTGTTTTATCATAGTAATTTGCCGGTTTCCCTTTTGGCATAAAATTACGCAGAAAACCACGTCTTTCTTTCTGAAATTCAGGCCATTCCCACGCTATAGGCTGTTCCCATTTTTCTCATCATATGCTGTGCTGATCGGGCATAATGGAGAAATTGCGGGTCTCCGAATCTGAACTCGAGTCTGTGATCGTAGATCTTCGCAGTTGGGCTCTGCCGAATATTATTGGTGATTGACTCCTTTTGGATGGAGGGATCACGAAGACGTACCCTTCCATACATTCCACGGATGTACTTGACATGCTTGATTTATACAAGGGCATGTTTTGAGGGCTATCGGTGACAGATTCAAACAATTCGACACTCGCCGGATAATCAAAGGAAACATTGTCATTAATCACCCATTCATCATCATCCTCAGAAGGATTATTACATGAGGATTATTGAAACATGTTACAATTGGTTCACCGACCAAAGTAGCTAGCGCGTCTCCTTCTGACTCTGAATCTGCCTCATTGCCACTGTCATTGTTGTCAGGCAATGATTCTCTTGATGTTTCACTGACTTCCTTATATAGGAGAGCATCAGTAAGTAGTTTTCAACCCCTTTGAATGATTGTTTCTCAGCGAACATAGTTCGTACCGTTGCATCATCTTCAACATATTTGAAGCACTGGTGCAGAGTAGAGGGAACAATCTAGTTAGCGTGAATCTAAGGTCGTCCTAACAACAAGCTGTAAGACGTGTCAGCGTCAATGACGTAACACGTCACTTCTGATTTCAGGTGCCCGATTCGGCAACAGAGTCGAATCTTTCTAAGAGGGTGACTACTCCCCGCATTAAAATCGTATATCATCGTAGTGGTTGCAAATAATCGATACAGTGATATGCCAAGAAAGTAGAGGAGCCTTTTGGGGATGATGCTGAGTGCAGACCCTGGATCAACCTATACCCTTTAATGTATGTCGAGCCGATGTATCCGGTATAGTACAAAGGTCGATTATGTTTATTGTCCTTGAGGAGCATGTCCTCAGCTGTGAAAGTAATAGCATGTACTTTCGACTGTACATGATGACATTCAGAGCAAGGGGCTGAGTGTCATCCTTAGGGGTCTCTGGCATATGTTTCAGAAGTGATTCTGAGTTAGTCAGTGCATCCCTAAGTGCTTCTCTTATCTCTTTCGAGAGGTGAAGCAGCTTGTATATGGTGATACGAGTGGGGATATTAGCCAGCTGGGCCATTATGTCAAAGCGAAAAGGCATATTAAGTCCGGGCCTGAAGGCTTCTTCAGGATATGGTCACTTTCTGCTTCTCTTTTCCCATTGTCGGGACCGGAACTGGCATGAATACTTGTACTTATGTCGTTTGCTGTTGTGTCTCGTCAATAATCCTCTCATACTGCTTTAAGTATGATTTTTCGGATTGAGCACCTGTCAGCTGAGGTACATTGGCTTGCGCTGCGCAGACATGCTTTTCCCCCTCAGAATCGCTGAGAGAAGCTGATGTCATGTTGCCGTCCTCCGGCAAAATAGAGATAACATTGCAAGATTTGCCCTTCGACTTGAATTTCTTTGAATCCCATTATTCGTATTGAGCAAGGTCTAGGTGTATCCAAATGATTTCCCCTGTTTTCAATGTCAAGGGAACATGACCTTTAGTCTCCTGATTTTTAGCTGAAGGATCTCTTACTTTTATCTGTGCTTTTGGAATTGGGAAAGATGTTGGCCCAGAGGCCTTCCACTCTAGTTTTGATGATGATTAACTCATGTAGTTATGTTTACTAATAATCTTGTGGTGTTTAGTTTTAGATCTCTAATCAAGATATTAGTGGTGATTAGCTTCAACAAAGGAGTTTTTGGAGCTATCACATGGTGATTCAAGAGCCCAAGCGTCAAAGTTTATATCTAGCACTCGTTGGAGTCAAGCTCGGTGGATCACGGTTTGAATCGAGTCGACTTGGAGACGGCGCTCTACAAGAAGACCTCGGTACATAGTTTAGTTTATAGTTTAGATCCATTTGTTAAATATTAGATAGTGTGGTATGCTCAAGTTCACAACACACACGTTTCATGTTTTGGTTTTTGGTTTTGGTTTAACCGATCTTGGTTTTTATGAATAGATAGTATCAATACAAGTTTACATAGTTTAATGTATATTAAATTTGTTCTATATACATGTATGCTTCATATCTTAGACAAACTTATTTTGATATGACCATTCATGTGTTTGGAGTTTTGTGTTTTAACAAAACATATTTTCGGATTTAAAGTCAAAAACATGGATATATATATATATATATATATATATATATATATATATATATATATATATATTATATATATATATATATATATATATATATATATATATATATATAATATGTTTCATGTATATTGGATTATGTCCATATACAACATGCCTAAAAGTTGTTTCAATATCAGGTTTTTGTATTTGAATGAGTTTTGGACAAAATGAATTTTCAATTCAAAAATTCAAGTTTTAGAAAATACAGTTTTGGTTTTCAGCAAAATTTCCATAACACAAAAATGGTTCAAAAAGTTTGAAATTTGTGTTAAAATTTTTCACACATGTTTGTATGTCAATGTATTAGATTGAGCTTATTTTTGTGGAATTTTAGAAGTTTTATGGGATTTATTTTGTATTTAAAAACCTTGTTTTTTAATTCCCTTATTGCAGCCTGCCAGGCTCTGGCGGTCGACCGGAACGGTCGACCGGACCAGGAGCCGGTCGATCGGAGCGGTCGACCGGACGTGCACAAGGATGTGCACTTGGCCGTGTCAGTTGGCCGGTCGACCGAGCGGTCGACCGACTGAAGGGAACTCACTCTCGGGTTTCCCCGGTCGACCGGGCGGTCGACCAGACAGAGAGCCGTTGCTCTCTGGTTCAGGGCCCGGTCAACCAGGCGATCGACCGGAAGGCTCAACGGTCAGTTTTTTGACCGTTGGCCGGTCGACCGGAAGGCCAATTCTGGCCTAGTCAGCTGCCAACGGGCAAATCTGTTTTGGGGGTTATAAATATCCCATTTGAGGGCTGATTTGGTTAAGATTTTCAAGTGCAAAATTTCACCTATTCTCTAGTGTTTTAAAAGCAAGTTTTCAAAAGAGTTTATTGGTCTTAAAGATCATTCTTTATTTGTTATCAAGAGTTGGAAAAATTAAAGAAAAATATAGATTTTGGATATTTGCTTTGTTCTTCATTTCTATCAAATACTAAGTTGTTTTCCCAAGTATTTTTCCTTGTGATTTGTTTTCCAACATCTTGATTTTCCACACTTGAGCTATATCTTCTATCCTATCTTTTTAGGATCTTTGTTTTGTAGAAGAGATTGCTTGTGGTTGAGATAGACCACCTAATTGTAAACCCTTCCTATTTGTGGTATCCCTCTTGTGTAGAGGTTGATTGTGGAGTGGTGGTTGGCTCCCTCTAGTGAGAGGTGGAGATTGGTGTTTGGCTCCCTCTAGTGAGAGGTGGAGTTTGTGTTGGAATCCCTCAAGTGTGAAGTGATAGATTTGTATTGGCTAAGTGCCTACCCCTCTTGTGTGAGGTGGTGTTTGTGTTGCCTCTAGTGAGAGGTTATATTCGGTTGAGAGAGGAGTTGTGTACTCCCGGTTGTAGTTGTCCTAAATCCTCAGTGGAGATTCCCCGTGTGGGAGTCCTGTGTGGACAAGTTAGTGGATTGAAAATTCTTCTGTGTGAAGGCAGGGACGTAGAGCAGTGGCTCGAACCTCGAAACAAATCTTGTTGTTTGCGTTTGATCATTTGACTCTAACTCTCTCTCTTTTATTTGTGCCTTGCATCATTCATATTGCTCATTCATATATTATATGCTTGGCTTGTTTGTGTGTGCCTCACTTGTGCTTAACCACAAGAGCTTCATATAGCACCTCAACTCTTATTCAGAGGAATCAAGAGTTAGTCCAGAGCCCTTCACCGGGAATTCGGCTACACTCGTTGGTTGCATTAAGTGTTGTTGCAATTAGTTTTTTTTTAATTTCCGCATTTAGTTCATTAGATTAGCCATTCACCTATTCACCCCCTCTAGGTGTACTTTCAATTGGTATCAGAGCCTACGCTCTTAATATTTGGTTTAACCACCTAAGAGTGTGATCTTAGTTTTGCTAATCTAGTTTGCATTTGCACACTTATCTAGTTTTCACACACTTATGGATTGCTTGTCACCTCCATGTTTGATGTCTCCAACATTGACATGTGAAAATTTAGGATGTCCATGTACCTAAAAACCCTAGGCTTGCATGTTTTCCTTGCCGCTACCAAGAAATCCTATCTTGGTAATAGCAATCATATAGAGGCCAATGCACAAGCCCTTGAGGCACTTAGAAGCACGCTTAACAAAGAATATCTGTGCTTAGTTTCTAGCTGTGATTCCGCCTTTGCAGTGTGGAACACGTTGATTTCCTCCAAGCTTCAATTGCCAATTCAAACGGAGGATGAATATAGTGGAGAATTCGAGCAACAATGCTACATGGTCTAAGGGAATGACTCCCTTGAGGTATATTCGGAATCTCAATTAGATTGTGATGATGCTAGTTCTACTTGTGATGATTATGTTGATCCGAATGCTTTGAATGAAGAACTATCTATTGTATGTGAAAAATTGTTAGAAAAATATAATCTTTTGAAAAAGAAGACTTTTGCTTTAAATAAAGAAAATGAAATTTTGTCTTCTAGACTTGATTTGGTTTTGCAAGAGAAGGAGTGATTTCTAGTGAATGTGACTCACTTAAATCTCAACTAGATCCTAAAGGAAACTGAATTTTTGAAATCTAAAAATGATTATAATGATATTTTGAAGAAAAATGAAAACTTGTCTTCAAACTTGATTTTGTTGTAAAAGAGAATGATTCTTTGAAAATAAAAATTGCTTCAATTTCAAAGGATTTAGAAATTTGTTTAAAGAAAAATGAATCTTTGAAAATTGATATAGATTCACATGTTTGCCATGCTAGTGTAGTTTCACCTAGCTCACCTATTGCATGCACCTCTTCTTCTAGGATTGATAATGATATTTGTTTGTGTGTGGATTGTTTGGGCTCCACTTTGAGAAATTGTGCTTTGAATCACTCACGTTTGGAATCTATGTTTTGAAAGAAACAAGTTCCTTCTATGCATGCACTCAAACCACGGCATACACATGCTCCTCACGTACACTCCCATAACAATATGTATGCTGATGTGTACACTTGTACACATTGTAGATGTAAGGGCCACCTTACTAAATTTTGCTATGATAAGATACATGATGTAAATTTAGCAACTAAATTTGTTTGGGTTAGGAAAGGAACTAACCCCCATGGACCCAAAAGAGTATAGGTACCAAACACCACCCCTATGCTTTTTGATGTAGGTGTGGGCTCTCGCATGACGTGAGAGCGATGGTGCCTTGAGGTGGATGAGTTCCGAGCTTAAAGAGAATAATTTGGATGCATCACTTTCAAGGGGAGTTTGGTGGGAAGACCACCTTGGTTTGGAGACGTGGAGAGTTGCCCTCATAGTTTTGGTAACGATCTCTTACTCCTCATTTATGTTTACATGCTTTCATATTATTCATTTTTAGCATGTCTTAATGTTTTATGATTAGTATGTTATTGCCATGATGCTTAGATTAGTGATATACATAATTAGTATTTGAGACACCCATGTTTATATGGATTTATATCTTTGTGTTCTCACATTTGTTTTAACTAATATGTATGTCCTAGATCTAATGCATGTGCATATACATAATGATCATATGGATGTTTATGAGTTTTATTTTGATTTTCATGCTTCATGTTTTGATTACTTGTCTAGATGTTAGTTTTCATTAAAACTGAGATATATACTTGTACAACTAGTGAGCCACAAATAGACCATTATATGTTTGTGCTTGAACGCTCATTTGTACCCATTAGATGTACTAGTATAGTCTAGTTTTGATAATTCAAACATTTTGACTTGTATTCCCATTTTGTACATGTTTTTCATATTTATATGTTTTACTTCATGTATATGTCTATTTTGTCCAAACTAATAACTATACATATACATCCTTGAGCCACTTGCCTTAATGCATATACTTTTGTGGACTCGTTTGTATTTGGATATGTATGTATACGTTAGTTTGTACATGACATACATATACCTTGAAGGATTCTAGTTTTGATGATTTTCATGTTTTAAGGAATTTTGAGCTTGATTGTCTGTTTTTATCATAATGTGTTTCACAAACACTTATACACTCACCTTATTTGATGTTTTCTCATGATTTTATTTTCATGAGTACAATTTGTGCTTTATGGATTTTGAGTGTTGATGATCATGTGAGTTACATGTTTTTCATGAAATATAATTTTGTTTTGTTCCTTTCTTGAAGGATTTCGTACTAGTTTACAAATTTTTCATATAACTAGTTCGTATTCTTCACATGGTAGAGTTTTTCAAATATACTATATTTTCAAACCTAATTTTGAAAACCCCTGTCTTCCAAGGGCGGTTGGTTGGGCGACCATGCCTTGTATGTTCATTATTGAAAATCCATTTAAAATATGTGCATGAAATGGGTGGTAGGTAATATGAGTTATACACTTGATTCTAATTATAGTTTCAATTGGTATCATTGGATCTTTTCAATTGGTATCAATATTGACATTCTTTTGTATACTCATATACGTTTTTTATATATGTATGCTTACACTTCAAATAGTATCAATTTTGATTGGTATCTAATTTTTCCATACATATATAAATGCTTTATTTGTGCTTATTATATCTCTATATCATTGAGCGCAAATCTTGGTTATGCTAAGCTTGATTTTTAATGCATATCATATTTCAATTGATTAGTTTTCAATTGGTATCCTAATACAAGCTTATGCATCATTTTATTTGGTATTTCATAAAGGGGGAGAAATTTCAAATTTTATCTTTGAATTGGTATTTTGTTTACCGGTGATTTCCACTCCCATACTTTATGTTGAAAAATGATTGAAAAATTAATATTGATTTTAATTTGGTATCATATGTTCAAAATGAAAAATACTTACAATTGGTATCAAGATGTTTATTTATTTACTTTCAATTGGTATCAAGAAAGAATTGGTAATCAAGACTATCTATATATCTTTCATTTTTGGTATCAAAATTTTGATTGGTTTTAAATGCCTCATTTACTTTCAATTGGCATTTCTTAATTTTTTTTTGATGTGTTCACTTTCAATTGATATCATGATGCACTACATTGATATATTTTTTAAATTGGTATCATGTTTGTTTTGATTTCACCCCTTATTGATTTATTTTTGTTTAAGTCAAAAAGGGCGAGACCATTTTTTATTATTTTCTTTGACCCCTTTGTTGATGATTGACAAAAGGGGGAGAAGTATTTGAGTTTATATGCATGTTTTTATATTGGTATCAAGTGTTGGTATCAAGAGTGTTTGTTTTATGTTTTGTTGATATTGGTATCAAGCGTGATGAATACTAGTATTTAGAAACATAGTTTTTTTTTTTTATTGAAACATAGTTTGTTTTTTTTTATTGGTATTCAAGAGCATTATTCAAGAACATGTTTATGAAAAGAAGAAATAATTTATTTTGGTATTAAGAGCTTGTTTTATACATGTTGATGCATTTCATATTTGGTATCAAGAGCATGTTTTTGTATTTGGTATCAAAAGCTTGTTTTATGCATGTCTATGCATTTTCATGTTTAATATTCATTGCATAATTTATTGTTTATTGCTATGCATGAGTTAAGAGGGAGCTTCCTTGAAGCTTAACTTTAATCCATGTATATATAACTCCATGAGTTTTGTCATCATCAAAAAGTGGGAGATTGTAAGCCCAGAGGCCTTCCACTCTAGTTTTGATGATGATTAACTCATGTAGTTATGTTTACTAATAATCTTGTGGTGTTTAGTTTCAGATCTCTAATCAAGATATTAGTAGGTAATTAGCTTCAACAAAGGAGTTTTTGGAGCTATCACATGGTGATTCAAGAGCCCAAGTGTCAAAGTTTATATCTAGCACTCATTGGAGTCAAACTCGGTGGATCACGGTTTGGATCGAGTCAACTTGGAGACGGCGCTCTATAAGAAGACCTCGGTACATAGTTTAGTTTATAGTTTAGATCCATTTGTTAAAGATTAGATAGTGTGGTATGCTCAAGTTCACAACACACACGTTTCATGTTTTGGTTTTCGGTTTTGGTTTAACCGATCTTGGTTTTCATGAATAGATAGTATCAATACAAGTTTACATGGTTTAATGTATATTAGATTTGTTCCATATACATGTATCCTTCATATCTTAGACAAACTTATTTTGATATGCCCATTCATGTGTTTGGAGTTTTGTGTTTTAAAAAAAATATTTTCGGATTTAAAGTCAAAAATATGGATATATATATGTTTCATGTATATTGGATTATGTCCATATACAACATGCCTAAAAAGAGTTTCAATATCATGTTTTTGTATTTAAATGAGTTTTGGACAAAACGAATTTTCAATTCAAAAATCTAAGTTTTAGAAAATACAGTTTTTGGTTTTCGGCAAAATTTCCATAACACAAAAATGGTTCAAAAAGTTTTAAATTTGTGTTGAAATTTTTCACACATGTTTATATTCAATGTATTATACTGAACTTATTTTTGTGGAATTTTAGAAGTTTTATGGGATTTATTTTGTATTTAAAAACCTTGTTTTTTAATTCCCTTATTGCAGCCTGCCAGGCTCTGGCGGTCGACCGGAACGGTCGACCGGACCAGGAGCCGGTCGACCGGAGCGGTCAACCGGACATGCACAAGGATGTGCACTTGGCCGTGTCAGTTGGCCGGTCGACCGAGCGGTCGACCGACTGAAGGGAACTCACTCTCGGGTTTCCCCGGTCGACCGGGCGGTCGACCGGACAGAGAGCCGTTGCTCTCTGGTTCAGGGCCCGGTCGACCGGGCGGTCGACCAGAAGGCTCAACGGTCAGTTTTTTTGACCGTTGGCCGGTCGACCGGAAGGCCAATTCTGGCCTAGTCAGCTGCCAACGGGCAAATCTGTTTTGGGGTTATAAATACCCCATTTGAGGGCTGATTTGGTTAAGATTTTCAAGAGCAAAATTTCACCTATTCTCTAGTGTTTTAAAAGCAAGTTTTCAAAAGAGTTTATTTGTTTTAAAGATCATTCTTTATTTGTTATCAAGAGTTGGAAAAATCAAAAAAAAAATATAGACTTGGGATATTTGCTTTATTCTTCATTTCTATCAAATACTAAGTTATTTTCCCAAGTATTTTTCGTTTTCCAACATCTTGATTTGAAATCACCTAGAGGGGGGTGAATAGGTGATGGCTATATGTAAATGGCACAAATGCGGAATTTAAAATTTAACTAACACAATTAGCTCAAATAAAAGACTTGCAATAAATAAAGCAATTTATAGTGCAAGAAAATAAAGGAGTTGAGTTTAGAGAGATTTGAGCAAACGCAAACACGCAGATATGTTTCCGAGGTTCGAGCCACGCTCTACGTCCCCGCCTTCACACTTGAAGGATTTCCACTATTGAAGATCCCACTAGATCACCAATACAAGGACACACTTGTCCTATCTCTCGTGATGCCGCAACACCACCCGGAGCATACTAGCTCGCCTTGAGGCCGATGCCTCTACAACTTCACTCAAGAAGAAAAGGATCACACTTGATCAAAAATTCGCTCACTTGCACAATCCTAGAACCAATATGTAGATGAAGAATTATGGGATTGTGTAGTGCAAAAGCTAGAGAGAAGTAGAGGTAAAGACTTCAAATGGGTGTCTAGAAATTTAGCGCTTTTGGAGAGAAAATCTTTTCTAAATGAAAGCCTTTTGAAAACTTGTAAATCTTTTGAAAATCTCTTGTAAAAATGATCTTAATTGTTGTCTCATCATGTTGAAGTGACCTCCTATTTATAGGGGTCAAAAACAGCTCCAGAGATTCGTTGGGATCAAATCCCAAAAGAAAATCTGTCAGAAAATAGAGCTGCTGGAGTCTGTCAGAAAATCTGACAGCAGCCGGTCGACCGGGACGGTCGACCGCCAACGGTCAAAAATCAGACCGTTGGGGATCTACGGTCGACCGCCCGGTCGACCCAAACAACCCGAGAGCACTGCACAGTGCTCGGTCGACCGAGACGGTCGACTGACACAACATGCACAGAATTGTGCGCGCCGGTCGATCGGGACGGTCGACCAGATTCTGTCAGTTCTGAAAAATCAGAACTTCCAGAAACCTGAAACATGGGTTTTTGGATTTGGTCTTGGTTTTGAAGTTTTGTATCTTGAAAAACTTAGAGTGTGAGCCTATGTCACTACTCTAACAAATTTGAAACATTTTTATAAAAACTTCTTTGATAAAACTTGTTTTTCCAATAAATGTTTTTCCAACACCTTAAACTATTTTCCAAAAACTTAACATGTTAACTCTAAACTGAAAATAGAAATTAAAAATCTTTTTGAAGTCATGAACTAAATTAAAATGTGTGTGTAGGTGGTAATCCCATAACTCTACTTCTAACTTCTAGGTTTTGACAAAATATCTAAAATGAAAAAAAAAATACAAATACAAATCTTGGTATTCTTCACAGTCTTGATCTTGACTTGGTCTTTTCTTCATCGTCTTGTTCCCGAAGCTTTCTATTGTGCTTGGCTTGGGAATGCAAATTTTTGGCGAACTCCAAACTTGTGAGTCTTGATTGTGGAGCCGTCAAATCAACCTGTTTTAACCTGAAATGCTTTTAAACAAAAATTGTTAAATACATAACTAGATATGGTTTGTTATCATCAAAATATCCATCAAGATATAGGGCTAATGGCCTTTGGGCCAACAATCTCCCCCGTTTTGATGATGACAAAACATATTTAGTTATCACAAATATTTTGGGTGGAGACTTCAAGTGAAGCTCCCCCTCAACACATGCATATACAAAAAAATATGCTCAAGCATAGACAAATCT
The DNA here is from genome assembly GCA_038442645.1 of Agave tequilana. Lineage (NCBI taxonomy): Eukaryota > Viridiplantae > Streptophyta > Magnoliopsida > Asparagales > Asparagaceae > Agave > Agave tequilana. The sequence continues at coordinate 65,165 of JAVJIF010002373.1, read as the reverse complement.
CAAAAGAAATGGTGGTACATCCATATCACATATATCCATGCTAGATAAACATACTCATGTCATAAAATAGAAATGAAATACACATGTCCACAAAGCATAACCAAACAAGTACATGTCCACACAAACATAAATACAAGATATGGAGTCTCTCTCAACAAATAACTCTCCCCCTTTTTGACATCATCAAATAAAGGGAGGTCACTCTCATCACACGGCACCACCAGCATCGTCGCCCTCATCGTCGTCATCATCTTCGTCGTCCTCTGAGGAGCTCTCCACAGTAGTGCCTTCAGCCATGGTCTTATCTCCATCATCGTCTTCCTCTGAAGAAGAAGAAGAAGAAGAAGCGGCCTCCTCTGGATCAACGCCGACCACCTTAGGCCGAGGTGGGGGAACAGAAGAAGGAGCTCTGGTAAGAAATGGAGGGTCGGTGGAGGGAAGGGGACGAGCAATGGAAGTGGGATCAGGAGAAATCATGTCGAATTTCGTAAAGAGTGCCTCAAATTGCGTATCCATGAATCTCATGGAGTCAGCAAAATAGGACATATCGTTACGAATTCCTAGGATTTGTGAGTTCATCTCCGCACGGAAAGCGGCCTCTTGTTGGAAACGGGCGTCCATCTCCGTACGAAGAGCTGCCTCCCGCTGCTCAATATAGGACTGGTGCTCCTGAATCTGAGAGCGAACCTCAGAAGAAATCATGGCCTGAAAATATGAAGGTAAGACAAGGCCAGGAGCAGAAGATATCCCTGGGGCCGAAGAAGACCCAGGTGCAGATGAAGATCCAGGAACAATATGAGGAGGAACAGGAGGTTGCACAGGAGCGTGACGACGCAACTGAGCTTCCATCCTTTTCAATAGAACTCCGTCAATGTCTATTTGTGGATCATCAGAAGTCTCAGAGGAAAGATCAAAGCCTAGAGATTTGAGAAGACGGGTGATAATCATGCCAAAGGGTAAACCCCTACCGGACATGCGAATCTGGTCGGATGCCATGTGGGAAGCAATGATACGGGGAACATTTATCTTAATGCCTCGCAAAAGACAATAGATAATCAAAGGCACAGGACCCCTAGCATGGCTATATTCACCAGATTTAGGGACAATGTTATAGAAAATAATCTTGGCTAGGACTTGGGAAGTGAGAGTGAACCTGCTCACAACTTCGTTCCTGACCAAGCCGGGGTTGTCATCCCCGTGAATCAATGTGGATGCGGTGAGCGCAGACTCACCCTCTGGAAACTCAAAGTCATGAAGGTCATGGGAATAAATATCAGCTCCACCAGGGGAGAGATGAAGGATATCAGCGAACTGACCAATACTTAGGTCAATGTCCTTGCCTAGGACTCTAGTGAAAATACGGTTTCTTTCGAATGAGAAATTGGCATAGAAATAAGGTACGAGGGAAGTATAAACTTGTTCTTTAATGGTTAAGAACTCGTTTAAGGAATTGTTTTGCAAAATGCGGGGATATCTAGATGTTCAAAGTCTTGGATAACTACAAATCTCCCCGAAATTATGTTTCTCTTGGAAAGATTGATATAACAGTTTCCAGCAAGCTCATTTACAAAAGTTCTTTTAGGTTTTGGAGTGTGGGAAGAGGTATGAGCTACTGATTTACCTTTCTCAGTCCTAGTCCTTTTAGATGTAGACATGATTTTGAGGAAAAAAATGATTTTTAGGTTAGGGCTTGATCTAGAAAGCTTAGAGACCTAGAAATATTGACAAATAAGGGAAGATCTAGAAGCTAGATAGTAAGATCAGAGGGAAAAATCAGATTTTTACCTGAGAGATGAAGATCCAAAACCCTAGATCAAGAAAACCTGAAAATCTTTGAATCCAGCGGATGAGAAGACCTGAAACTGAAGATCAAGCACTTGTAGAAGGAATTTGAAGTGGGTTTTAAATGGATTTTGAAATGATTGAGAGATTGGAGAGATAGAGAAATTTTTGGAGAAGGGGAGAAAGTGGGTTCGTCGGCTGAAGGAGTGAGAGAGAGAGAAAAAAGTGAAAATAAATAGCAGTTTAGGGCTGAAATCGACGAACGGTCGACCGGTCGGTCGACCCAGAAAACCCGAGAGCTCTGTAATCTCAGAGCGGTCGACCGGTCGGTCGACCCAAGGATCCCGAGAGTTCTGCAAACTTGCAGCGGTCGACCGGGTCTAAGGACGGTCGACCGATAGCAGATAAAAAATAAAGGCAATATATTTCAGGCGAAATCAGTCGACCGCGCCTATTTATGGTCGACCGTCTTTGCCTGAAAGACAGTCTGCAGCAACAGCCAGAAAGAAAAAAAATTAAAAATATTAATTAAATACAAGGATGATATAATTATACAAACAACATGTTTTAATCTTCATTAAGTCAACTTATCAACCAAAATTACATATTAGATATTTTATTTTGATTTTTCATATATAATACAAAGTTTTAGAGATGTTGAAGCCGAATACCCAGTGACGGGTTCTGAACTTCATCCTCTTGATTCCTCTTGAATGAGTTGAGGTGCGCAATTGCCATCTCTAAGGTATTTGCTTTAAATATGAAATTTTTTTTTTTACAAAAATTAATTTTTAGTTTTTGAAATACGATGTGTACATAGATGTATCATGAAGACTAGATATGTGGACATTCACACAAGATATCAAACAAAAAAATGGCATATACACAATTGAGATAGAAATGTAACTCTTCATTAGCATATGTCTATAGAGCACAAAAATAAGCTAACACTTCTATACAGTTGTATATATATCAAACAAAAAATTAAACTTTTAAATGGAGAAGTTATCGAACATAGGCAATCTCCAAATATAGGTGCCTCCACGATAGCGATGCAAGCTTGATGTGATCTTTGGGCTTTGTTGCATCCACCACCCGGGCACCGTTTCCCCCTATGTCTTGGAGGAAGTAGATCCACCTGTATCAACTAAAATAGGTGGGTCTTTTGGTACCAAAATTTCTTGGGTCCTATAGGGTTAGTACCGGGGCGAACCCAAACATGTTTATTATGTACATTATGCTTAGCAAAATAAAATTTTTCTAAATGGCCTTTGCGACCACAATGCGTGCAAATGTAAATTCTACCACTACCATACATGTATGCATGTTTATGTGTGTGTGCATGTTTCCGTGCATGAGCATGGTGTGTATGTTTCCCTTGGGTTACTCCCTTAGGAAATCTAGATGCAAATTTATTAAGATCAAAAGCATACTTCTTTAAAGTGTTATCCAAATTTTCAACACGTTTTTGAATTTCCACAAATTCATTTTTATTACAAGAAACCATGGGGGTTTTTCCATTATTAGCCAATTTATATTTATCAAAGTCATTTTTCAATTTTTCAAAAGCAATAGATAAAACATTCTTCTCATTAAGACAAGTATCAAGTTTATTTTTTAAAACATCATTTTCCTTTTTCAATTTTTTATTATGAGATTGAGAGATCTCATATCTATGTTGTAACTCTTCAAAAAATGTGCAAGTTCATCCATTGTAAGATCATCATCTTCTAAAGTGTTATCAAGGGTTACCTTAGAAGCATCCTCACCTTGTGCCATGAAGCACATATGAGCGGCGTCGTTCTCCTCTTCAGATTCCGACTCCGTGTCATCCCACGTTGCTACCATAGCCTTTTTCTTCTTTGGTGCATGCTTGGAGGTGGTTGCTTGGAGAGCGGGGCAATCCGCTATGAGATGTCCGATCTTCTTGCAATGGAAGCAAGGACCGGGTTCTTCTCTCTTCTTTTCAAACCTTCCTTGAGGTTTCCCTCTTCGGAAGTTGCTTTGCCTCCCTTTCCTGTAAAACATTTTGCCTACCTTCCGGATAAGCATGGCAAAGTCCTCATCGCAATCCTCCGATGAGTCGTCCTCTTCAATAGTGGTTGGAGTGGCTTTGAAGGCGATTGTTTTCTTCTTGGGTGCCTCCCTTTCTTCTCTTGCCTTCATCTCCATCTCATGGGTTTTGAGATTACCGATGAAGCCGGAGAAGTCCATCTCCTCCCGATCGTTAAGTTCTTTAAGAGTTGTTGCCTTGACTTCCCAAGCTTTGGGAAGAGCTCTAATGACCTTGCGAATCTTTTGGTCATTGTCGATCGTGTCACCTAGAGAAGATAAAGCATTAGTGATCTTGGTGAAACGAGTAAGCATGTCATCAATACTCTCACTTTCAAGCATATAAAAATTCTCATATTGAGAACGAAGCAAGTCAATCTTGGATCTCTTGACTTGTGACGTTCCCTCATGAGTCACAATTAAAACATTCCATACTTCATATGCAGATTTACAGTTAATAATGCGTGAGAGGTCATCTTCATTAAGGGCTTGGGTTAAAGCATATTGAGCCCTAGCATTAGCCTCATAGTCCTTGGTAGTGTCCTCGGACCATGATCTCTTATCGGTGAGAGGCTCTACAAATTCTTTAGTTATGGCCCTAGCTACCCTAACTCCTAGGGACTTAAGGAAGAGGTTCATCTTGACCTTCCAAATGGGGAAGTTCAAGCCATCAAATTTAGGTGGGGACTTGATGCTAGAAAAATCAAGTGAAGCCATAGATGAATAGTAAAATGCACAAAATATGAAGAATGCAACAAATTGTATAGCCAATAACAAGGATCTCCCTAAGGTGGTTAAACCAAATACTAGGGTTAGGCTCTGATACCAATTGAAATCACCTAGAGGGGGGTGAATAGGTGATGGCTATATGTAAATGGCACAAATGCGGAATTTAAAATTTAACTAACACAATTAGCTCAAATAAAAGACTTGCAATAAATAAAGCAATTTATAGTGCAAGAAAATAAAGGAGTTGAGTTTAGAGAGATTTGAGCAAACGCAAACACGCAGATATGTTTCCGAGGTTCGAGCCACGCTCTACGTCCCCGCCTTCACACTTGAAGGATTTTCACTATTGAAGATCCCACTGGATCACCAATACAAGGACACACTTGTCCTATCTCTCGTGATGCCGCAACACCACCTAGAGCACACTAGCTCGCCTTGAGGCCGATGCCTCTACAACTTCACTCAAGAAGAAAAGGATCGCACTTGATCAAAAATTCGCTCACTTGCACAATCCTAGAACCAATATGTAGATGAAGAATTATGGGATTGTGTAGTGCAAAAGTTAGAGAGAAGTAGAGGTAAAGACTTCAAATGGGTGTCTAGAAATTTAGGGCTTTTGGAGAGAAAATCTTTTCTAAATGAAAGCCTTTTGAAAACTTGTAAATCTTTTGAAAATCTCTTGTAAAAATGATCTTAATTGTTGTCTCATCATGTTGAAGTGACCTCCTATTTATAGGGGTCAAAAACAGCTCCAGAGATTCGTTGGGATCAAATCCCAAAAGAAAATCTGTCAGAAAATAGAGCTGTTGGAGTCTGTCAGAAAATCTGACAGCAGCCGGTCGACCGGGACGGTCGACCGCCAACGGTCAAAAATCAGACCGTTGGGGATCTACGGTCGACCGCCCGGTCGACCCAAACAACCCGAGAGCACTGCACAGTGCTCGGTCGACCGAGACGGTCGACTGACACAACATGCACAGAATTGTACGCGCCGGTCGACCGGATTCTGTCAGTTCTGAAAAATCAGAACTTCTAGAAACCTGAAACATGGGTTTTTTGATTTGGTCTTGGTTTTGAAGTTTTGTATCTTGAAAAACTTAGAGTGTGAGCCTATGTCACTACTCTAACAAATTTGAAACATTTTTATAAAAACTTCTTTGATAAAACTTGTTTTTCCAAATAAATGTTTTTCCAACACCTTAAACTATTTTCCAAAAACTTAACATGTTAACTCTAAACTAAAAATAGAAATTAAAAAACTTTTTGAAGTCATGAACCAAATTAAAATGTGTGTGTAGGTGGTAATCCCATAACTCTACTTCTAACATCTAGGTTTTGACAAAATATCTAAAATGAAAAAAAATACAAATACAAATCTTGGTATTCTTCACAGTCTTGATCTTGACTTGGTCTTTTCTTCATCGTCTTGTTCCCGAAGCTTTCTATTGTGCTTGGCTTGGGAATGCAAATTTTTGGCGAACTCCAAACTTGTGAGTCTTGATTGTGGAGCCGTCAAATCAACCTGTTTTAACCTGAAATGCTTTTAAACAAAAATTGTTAAATACATAACTAGATATGGTTTGTTATCATCAAAATATCCATCAAGATATAGGGCTAATGGCCTTTGGGCCAACAAATTTTCCACACTTGAGCTATATCTTCTATCCTATCTATTTAGGATCTTTGTTTTGTGGAAGAGATTGTTTGTGGTTGAGATAGACCACCTAGTTGTAAACCTTCCCTATTTGTGGTATCCCTCTTGTGTAGAGGTTGATTGTGGAGTGGTGGTTGGCTCCCTCTAGTGAGAGATGGAGATTGGTGCTTGGTTCCCTCTAGTGAGAGGTGGAGTTTGTGTTGGAATCCCTCAAGTGTGAGGTGATAGATTTGTATTGGCTAAGTGCCTACCCCTCTTATGTGAGGTGGTGTTTGTGTTGCCTCTAGTGAGAGGTTGTATTTGGTTGAGAGAGGAGTTGTGTACTCCCAGTTGTAGTTGTCCCAAATCCTCAGTGGAGGTTCCCTGTGTGGGAGTCCTGTGTGGACAAGTTAGTTGATTGGAAATCCTTCTGTGTGAAGGCGGGGACGTAGAGCAGTGGCTCGAATCTCGAAACAAATCTCGTTGTTTGTGTTTGATCCATTGACTCTAACTCTCTCTCTCTCTCTCTTATTTGTGCCTTGCATCATTCATATTGCTCATTCATATATTATATGCTTGGCTTGTTTGTGTGTGTCTCACTTGTGCTTAACCACGAGAGCTTCATATAGCGCCTCAAATCTTATTCAGAGGAATCAAGAGGAGTTAGTCCAGAGCCCTTCACCGGGAATTCGGCTACAGTTGTTGGTTGCATTAAGTGTTGTTGCAATTAGTTTTTTTTAATTTTCGCATTTAGTTCATTAGATTAGCCGTACACCTATTCACCCCCCCTCTAGGTGTACTTTCAAAAGACCCATCAGGAACTGTGACTTTTGGGATCTTGCCAAATTCGAGGGTCACCATGTTTGCAGTGACTTTCTTTTGTTCTGATTTCAGAGTCAGAACTCCGGCATCGACTAAAGCCTGAATTTTCTCCTTGAGGACAAAGCACTTATTAGTAGGATGATGAATCATCCTATGAAAAAGGCAATAGTTAGGATTATTTATGCATCCCACTTCATTAGGGCGTCGAGCCTCTGGCAGTTTCAATTTATTCCCTTTGTGGAGTAAATGGAATATTCTAACTACCTGTTCGTCTTTGAAGGAGTATTGTTTTGGAGGAAACTTAAACTCCTGATTATTGATGCCGCTCTTCTTGGTCTTCGAGTGAACGTCCCCTGACAGTTCAACGGACATAGTCTCTTTCCCTTTGGGTTAGGAAGACTACGCAAAATGTCACTGCGTCCCTTATTATTCATACCCCCATTTGCCTTTAGGGGTAGATGGTTTGAACTTTTAGCCGACTATTCGGCTATCTCTGCTTGCTCGACTAGTTCCTTCCAGGTATGGGCTTTGACAGCTCCCATACGAATCTTCACTTGGTCCAGGAAGTTATGCCTACATGTCTGCAAGAGCATGGGCAATGGCATCCCTACTGAGCACATCAGAGACAAGTTTCTGAACCGCTCAATGCAGTCACGGACAGATTCGCCCTTTCTCTGCATGGTAGAGAGGAGTTTGTCCATGGTTACCTCGGAATCGTCCTCGTAGAAACGAGAAAGAAATCGAGTTTCTAAGTCGATCCAGGAATTGGTAGAGCCCGGAGGAAGGCTTCGGAACTAGTCAAATGCCACCCCCTTCAAGGTACGAATGAACAGTCTGGCCATAATAACATCGTTATCTATAACGTTACCGGCTGAGACCGGAAGTAGTAGATGAGCTGGCTTGACGAGCTCTTACCATCATATGTATGTAACGTTGGTGGTTTGAACTTTGGCAAGTATGGTACTGAATCCCATTCCAAGGGGTAAGGATGGATTGCCCCTACTTTCTTCAGTTCATCCCTTTGGGTTAGGGATGCGATCTGAGCTTGGATGCCTTTAAGAACTTCAGCATTCATAGAAGAACTTTCCTTTGACTTATCAGTCTTGGGTTGTTCATCATCATTATGTTCCTCCTTCTTATAGTTACTCCCGGTATCATTATTATTCCGGTTAGTGAGGAGTTGAGCGAGCATCTATTGAATATTGTCCAAGGCTTTTTGCTGGGCCTTGGAGGTTTGCTCTTAAGCTTCCAACCATCGACAGAGGTTATCATTACCGATATCAGCCATATGCACTGACACTTTATCCGTTCGTATCGATCTGACTGTCGTCGAAGAGGCATACCCACTATCTTCCTCCTCATCAGACCATTGGAATAATCTTCTCAATGGTTCTGGTGATGTTACTCCAGTTGAGGAAGATGGCTGCTCATAACTGTAGGGTATTGTAACCCTATATCTGGTGCTTCAGAACACACCTTCTTCTTCCACCAAGACTTAGCCTAAGCCAGGGCTATAGTCCGGGTCTAGAGAACCGAAAGAAGGAGAGTTAGCACTACGCGGCGCTCGCCTGCCTCTATGCGATTCCCGTCCCCTTTCGATCATGTTGACAGATGCAGAGGATAGCTCTGGTAGATTTTGCGATATGCTCCTTTTGTGATACTTCACAGGAGTTCGCACCGATAGTCGATCAAAGACTGATTGTCAGTTTGGAGGGGTGGCGGGGACTGGTCCTAGTTGGCAATGGACTGAATGGACCATCCCCAACTAACATCCGACTTGTTCACAACAAGAGGGAGAAGTCTGGAGTAATTCCGACTTCCGTTTGTTCGTTAAGAACTCTTGCAAGTCAGATTTAGCCGAGCTTAAGTGACTCAGCGCAGAGACTCGGGTAGATTGCGTATTGATCTGTTCAGGTAATTTTGACACCACCTTCTTGTTCATAACCTTGTGAGGGGCAGACTTGGCGTTCGCAGGCTTTGGAAGCGAAGTACGGGACGATGCCTCGTTCTTCTCATCACTGCAGAGGTGATTGATACTAGATAGTGCTTTAGTTCTAGCTTCGCGGCTGAGAACTTTGGTAGCCCTCTTAGGCGCTGAAGCTGCATAAGCACCGCTATCAGCACCCAGGGATGATCCCTTAGCTCCGCTGCGAAGAGCGAACTCAAATCTTAAGGAGTCGGGAAGCGAAGCACACCGTGGTGTTTTGTTTGCCACCTTTTTGCGAAGGTGGTTAGCACTGCTAGGTGCTTCAGTTTCAGCGAGGCGGCTGGGCATTCTGCGCGTACCCTGCGGTACTGGCGCTGTGTTCGCACGCCATCAGTAACTTCGCTCATGAGAATGAGGTTGGCGCAAGGAGTTACTGCTTCTAGATTAGGCAAAGGCAGAGTTGCCAACCTAGCCTCATGGCTAATAGCCTCGGCGAAGCTGCCAAACTGGATGTCAGTTTGCCTTTATCTTTGCGTGATAGGCGAAGTTGTAGTGGAACTTCGTCTGGTGAAACTTCACACGGAGCTTTCCATTTTAGCCTCCATATCTGCTTAGGAAGCGAAGTTTTAGTTTCACAGGGAACCTAGCTAGCCTTGCATAAGACGCTTTTAGCCTCAGTGGAGGAGGCTGAGAGGAGTTGGGACGAGGCTCTTCCAGCTGTTCGGCCGGCTAAAATTGGCTTCTGCTCTGAAGCCTTGGCCACCGAGATCTTCCTGTGCTTCCGAGCGTGGAGCACTGAACTACCCTCCTAGAGCAATTCTTTGAATTTTTCTTGGTCAAAATGAATGACTAAGCGAACATAACGGACTCAGGATTCTGACCGTTGCATTGCGGCACTGTCTCCTTGTTGCGCCAGAAGACTGATTTCTCCAGCGGAGTCGCCATCTTGCTTTCCATTTAAAATTCAAAAAAGGGAATACTTACAAAAAAGTGTCGAGGAGCGAAATTACAAGTAATTGAAGAGAAATTTACAGGTAGATCTCCTCTGAGATTTCTGGAGAAATGTGCCGATAAGAATCTGATCAGCGCGCGATCACTTTATCCCTTTGATGATGCGACCGGTCAGATGATCGAACTACCTCCTAATAAGACTCCCTTGTCGCTTGGTTCGGGGAATCGGAGAACAGAAGATCAGTAGAGCCTTTTTTGCTAGGAATTCCTTCTTGAAATTTGTAGCCAATCTCCCTTGTCTCTCCCCTCTCTCGTTCCTGTGTCTAGTAAAGACTATTTATAGCCAAAAGTGGGGTGTAACTGCCCCTTGAATTCAGCAAGGCCGAATCAGCTATTAGCTTCACGCGAGGCTCTCAAATGACCTTGCCGCGAAGCTCTTTGCAAGCTTCTGGTGAAGCAAGAGGGTTCGTGCGAACGTCCTCATGCCGTTATGGCTTAATTGTCTCCACTTAATGTGGGACAAAGTGGGCAGGTGTAACCACCCACTTAAAGTGGGGTTAATCCCACTAAATTAGTGGGGTTCACCCATTAATTCCTCGTGAGATTTTGAAACGGTCAACTTGATGACCTGGCAAAGCCCACTGCGGAGCTAATCATGCGAAACTAGCTCATAGCTTCAGACGAAGTTACTTTCAGAGCCTCGTGTGAAGCTAAGACTCAGCCCATAGCAGAGCTATGACTCAGCTATGGATAGAACTCCTGACGCAAAGCTCTTGAATCAGCCTCTGACGGGGCTAAATGGGGGAACTTCAGGCGAAGTTAATAGTTAGCTTCAAAGCGAGGCTACCAAGCTTAGGCGAAGCTTTTAGTCTCATGCGGAGCTGTAATGCTTACCTTGGGGTTATGCCCGGCTAAGTATTGAGCTAACTTAGCGTCTTAGGCCTGCTTGGGTCTCTTCAAAGAAAACTTTGGCTTACTATCTGCTTTATTGGATTAGCAATGTCCATGTTGCTGCCTCATTTGTAATCATCAGCTTGTCTTCGACTTATCTTTTGTAGATGTCGATAAGTTAGACGTCGTTCAGACCGTTTGAAGATGAATGCGAAAGTTCTGTCTTTTTTGAGTGTCAACAGGTGACTCCGCTGGGGACTTTCTTCTCTACTGACAAGAATACTGTGGCGCAAGCCGGTCCGGCTCCTCAGGAAGACGGTAGAAGCCCTCGTCGTTGAATTCGACTAAGGGAAGTTTGATGAGTTCCTTCCCTCAGTCTCTGCCAGCCCCAAGATAATGCGACAATACTGCAAAATCTATTTTGAGACTCATTCTCAAATCTCTTCGAAGATTACTCCTGAAGTGGCCCGCCCCATTGCTTACAATGTAAAGGGCACCACTTCTGAAGAGGTTCTGAAAACCTCTCTTGCAGCTCATGCTGCCTGTGTCAACATCTCTCAGGAGACATACAGGGCAAAAGCAGTGGCGCACAATCAAAGAAACGGTGAAGACCAATTCTGCCGTCGTCCACCTTTCAAAACTCTACAATTCCAGGTTATCAGGAGTTCCCAACGACCTCTACGGCTTAACCAGAATGCTGAACGTCGATGAAGACGCCGCGCACGTTGACAACAGGCTGAAGATTCTACAAAGACAATCTGTTCTGTAGATTCATAACGCGAGGACGATACCCGCGTTAAGGCGAGGACCGCGTTCTATCCTAGAACGTGAGTCTTGTGTTCTTCAACAATGCGAGGTTCGTGCCAAATGTGAAACCCGCATTTTGACGGCTCCAAAACGTGAGGCCTGCATTCTGTCTATCCCAGAATGCGAGGCCTGCATTTCAATAAATGAGGTCGGCATTTCAACTCAACGCGAGGTCCGCGTTTCAACAAGGAAGCGTGAGCTACGTTTAGCCAAAAGCCCTCACCTCCAGGGGTACCTGCGGGTTCGAGGCAAATTTCTCAGACGTCCCCTCAATGGACCTGAGGGACTACCTGACAAGGAAGATGAGCGTCCATTAGATTGCCCCTCAATGCAACTGCGAGTAACTAATCTCAGCAGTGCTCTCTGATTGCCATTGCGGCTTTCAGACAAATAAACTTCAGTTTTTAGCTGATTGTCAGCGGCTTCGAATTTAGCCTAAAGACAACGATCCTAGAAGAAGGAATCATTCTCCGATGTTGAATGCCCAGAAATGACTGCAAACATGGTGGGGCCGAGTTCCACACCAAGCAAGTCCAAAGGGAAGCAACTGGCTGTCAGCTTGGATGAGTCAGATGTTGATCGGTCTCCAGGTTTGAAGAATATTCTTACTGAACCTGAAGGGGTCTACCGACACACTCGGACCCGCATGAGAGAAATCATCCCAGTCGACTACAATCTATTGATTAGGGGGATTGAGGTGAATAATAAGCATTTCACCATCATGGAATCTCAGTCTTCGAATTCCGGTTCGGGGATAACTACCTTTGCTTACATGGCGGCAACTCCCGAAGAGATGGCCAAAGATTCGAAGAGCATGCCCGAGTCCAACGTGAGTAATTCGATATGATTCAAGCCCAGCAAGAATCTATTGATACCCTTAAGCAGATGCTATTACAACTGCTTAAGGACAAAAAGAAGCCAAAGGCCAAGACTCCTTCCAAGAAGTTCAAGGGTAAACGGAAGGAAGGGGAGAGCTCATCCTCTGCGAACACCGAGAATGAAGAGCATCAGACTCTAAGCCACCCAAATCTTCATCTAAAGTGGGGGATAACTCAAAGAATGGGAGCATTCATTCCAAAAGGATGAGCAAATTAGAGCAACGTCTTAAGGGCATCGCCAACCTAAATGGACTCCAAGAAGTTGGGATAGTCCGACCCTATCCAGTAGAGTGGGATATGGCTACCTACCCTCCCAAATTCAAGGCACCGACCATTCGCACTTTTGACAGTAAAGAGTCACCTAATTAACACATATACTACATCAAATCCCAAACTGGTAATGTAGTATCAAATGATGCCATTTTGGCTTGTTTATTCATTAGTACTCATAGAGGAGTCTCCTTTGAATGGTTCATGAAACTTTCTGCCAGCTTAATTAAAACATGGGCCAACCTCGAGAAGTTGTTTCTGGCTTATTTCTTTGAAGATGATTCAGGATCTTGGTGCCGACTCTCCTTGCAGTCAAGCAGAAGAAAGGAGAGGCTATCAAAACCTTCATCGAGAGATTTTATAGCATGGCACTCCCGTTGTCCTAGCGGCATGACCCAGTCCACACTATTCGAGATATGCTATCACAATCTGTAAACTTTCCTATTTGCTCAAATGTGGGTGACGGAATGTCGCACTTGAAAATAGTTGGTGCTACAAGGTGAATAGACAGAAGAGATCGTTGCCCGAGTCAGGGCTGAAGACAAAGATAGCAAACTGAGACCTAACAAATCAATGCGACGCGCACCAGAGACATTTTCTCACCCAAGGAGAAGGGATACTTGATCGGCAAAAAGCAAGCACTAAAATAAGAGAAGGAAGTGTGGGTTGATGTTACTGCTTTTGCGATTCTTCCGTAGTAGCGAAGCGGCTATACGGGTCGTATCCACAAGGAGGGAGAGCGATGGAAGCTTGATGCGGCTTCAAAGTTCAAGAAGAAAGAAAGTTCTTGTTTCCAAATAAAGAATTGAAAAGTGAAAATAAGTTGTTTTTAAGAATTGTTGGAAAATGTTTTGGTGGTTTGTAAAATTGAATTTTTTTCTTAGTTGTAAAAGCGCATGGCTAACTTTCTACTAAGTGCTCCCATTAATTTCTAATTTTTAGAAGATAGCCTCACGATGGATCATTAGCGAATATAACCCTTATGCATTGGAACTATTCACGTGAAAATCGAGTAAAAGTTCATCCTAAAACTTAGCTTCACACGGCAAAAACTCGGACATTCCCTTATCAAAATCCAATAGAAGGCGAGAATACGGGAAGACACGAGTGCACTAATGGTATCGGCTAAGTTAAAAGGAAATTTTCTAACTTACAACAACAAGTAAAGTACAACACCCATAGATCATCAAAAAACAATTTAAGTATGAAATATAAGAAGGTAAACACATGTAGGAAGTTAGAGTAAGAACCCTCGTCTTAAAATGCCATAGCTCTCGTTTGCACAAGGCTTGTTTGACACTATTGACTCATTCGGGTTATCAATCAAGAAGTTAGAAATTAGTGAGTAAGTAGTTAGTTAGCTATGCAATGGTGGACTTAGTTAGACATGGTAAGAAAGAAGCAACAAAAAGAAAAGAAGTAGAGAGAAGGTAAGTTACATTACAAAGGAGAGAAGTAAAGAGTAAAAAGAGTTACACTACAACAAGGAATTAAAAGCAAATAAAAACACAAGTAAATTGAAAGAAGGAAGAGAAGTAATACTTGTATTAGCTTATCACCCTTCAAATATAACACTTTACACACTCTCTCTCTTTCACTCTAACGGTTAAAACTAAAACTAGAAGAACAACAACAAAAACAACTACAAACTAAAAATAAAATTACACAACTTGCTCTAATTCTGGATCTGCTCAAACTGAAGACCCCTGGGGGTATTTATAGGCACCAGGGGAAAGGGGGCCACGTGAACGGTACGTGGCTCAAAGCGCAGGCGCGCGCCGCCCAAAGGGCCGCGAAAACGCGGCTGGGCCGCGTTTTCGCGGCCCTGCCAGGGCGGCGCGCGCCTGGCTTCGGGCAGCGCGTCGCCCAGACTGTCTTCTGATGCCTTGATCTTCTGGATTTGCGATTTGATACCCTGCGCTGACAAAATTTTCACCGTAAAGTCAATGGCTACTTGGTAGGCTTTTAATCACCAATTAAATGGTGATTTAGGTCTTCTTCTTCTTTTGCACACCATGGACCTAGGATTAAGCAAGCATGGTTTTATTAGCAAAATTTTACATGAAATAAATATGAGAATGTGATGAAAATTATGCAAAATTAGAGACTAATCACACCCCCACACTTATCTTTTTGGTCGTCCCGAGCAAAACAAAAATAAGAAAATTATTATACCACTTTCACAGGTGACGCGATTGCACTGAGCATGTGCAACAAGCCTTTAAACCTCTAGGTTTCCCCTAGAGGAGGAGTGTTATCTCCTGAGGGTTTTTAGCGGAATGCACCCACAAAATCTAGTAAGTAAAGAAAAGAAGTTAGTTGTTAGAAAGAATTTTTCTCTTTTTTTTCATGAAAAAGAACTTTCAATCATCTAAGTAAAAATGATCGAATGATGTAAGAATTAGGTTTAACTCTCATAAGTCCTCTTATACTTTAGCCTTCATAAAAGAAGAAACTATGATTTTTCTTTAAATTTAGAAAGGATCTTGTACTTCTAACTCATTCTTTTATTTTGCTTTAGATATATATGCATAGTGTGTAAGTGTGATGTGCTTGGGATTTTTCAACTCAACTTTGAATATCATTTAATTTTATTAATATTTACTTATTATTCTTGGTTCCATTAGGCTTTCTACTTCACTTATGTAAACATATAAAATCGATGACTCCCAAACCAGATGGTCTTAGGGCACCAGGTGAAAAAACACCCTTCAAGTCAAATATGCAAGTGGAGTAGGCCACGAAATCAAGATTTATTTATACATTATTGTATATAGAATTTTTTTTTGGGCGTGAGTAATCATGCTTCTTGAGGCACAATTATCCAGCTTTTTTTTTCCAGAGTTGTGTCTCTAAATCCCAAGCATGTGTGTGTGGGTTATGCATATTCTACTAAGGCTAAATAAACGATATGAGTTATTTTCCTTATCCCTTCTAACTTTTTAGTCAAACCAATCTTTCTTATTTATTTAGGCAAAAATAAAGATTCATTAATAAGGTTCCCGTAATTCCTACAATCTTTTGGTATTTTTATAAAGAGTATGAAATTTCTTTTCAATCTGGAGATTTTTTTTTTGAAAGAAAAAGAAAGAATAAAAGGAGAAAGAAAAAGTGTTAGCACCCCCCCACACTTATCTAATGCATTGTCCTCAATGAATGCATATGAAAATGCAAATGCAATAAATAGGGAGAAGAATTGATGTCACCGTCTTCGTGGACTCGGGCCGGCCAAGTGCGAATAAGCTAAAGAAATGTCAAAAAGAATGTAGAAGGGGTAAGCATATAAACAATCTTTTTTTTTTTGGTTAGGTGTATGACAGGGCAAAAAGAGTCAGCACACTATCATCTGGAGTCATAGGCTCATTGGTCAAGAAGGGCTTCAGTCTTTACCCATTCACTTTGAATTCCGTATTGTTCTTAGGGTCTGCAATAAGCACAGCACCGTGTGGGAAAATAGTGCGCACAATGAATGGTCCCGACCAACGAGTTTTCAGCTTCCCCGCGAAAATATGAAGCCTAGAGTTATATAGCAGAACCCTATCTCCCGGTGCAAAGTTTTTCCGGGTTATGATTTGGTCATGAAAAAGTTTAGTCCTGCTCTTGGTGATTCGGGCATTCTCATAGGCTTCATTCCGTATCTCCTCTAATTCTAAAATCTGCAGTCTCCTAAGTTCACTGGCCTTGGTCAGATCAAAGTTGAGTTGCTTAATTGCCCAGAAGGCCCAGTGTTCTAACTCTACTGGCAGATGACAGGCTTTTTCAAACACGATTCTATAAGGAGACATCCCAGAGCTGTCTTAAAAGCAGTGCGGTAAGCCCACAATGCATCATTGAGCTTAACGGACCAATCCTTTCGGCTTTGTCCGACAGTCTTTTTCAGAATGAGCTTGATCTGTCGGTTGGTGACTTCGACCTGCCCATTTGTCTGGGGATGATATGGAGTAGATAACTTGTGATTGATGGAATATTTTCGCATCAGAGCTTTAAAAACTCTGTTGCAGAAATGCGATCCATTATCACTAATTATCGCTCTAGGGGTGCCAAATTGGGAGAAGATGTTCTCTTTGAGAAATTTGACAACCACTTTGTTATCATTCGTCTTAGTTGGCACAGCTTCTACCCACTTAGAGACATAATCTACAGCAACCAAAATGAACTGGTTGCCGAAGGAATTGGGGAATGGCCCCATGAAATCGATACTCCAAACATCAAAAATTTCAACTTCAAGGATCGGGTTCAGGGACATCATGTCTCTTCTTGAAAATTTTCCAATTTTCTGACAATTTGCGCATGACTTGCAAAAATGATATGAGTTTTTGAACAAAGTGGGCCGTAGAACCCACTTTGTAGAACCTTCTCTGCAGTCTTGCGGGGACCGAAGTGTCCTCCGCATGCAAGGTCATGGCAAAAGCTGAGCACACTCCTCTGTTCCTCCTCTGGTATGCATCGTCTAATAATTTGGTTGGGACAATACTTAAAAAGATATGGTTCTTCCCAGAAGAAGTACCGTACTTGGGCAAAGAAGCGGTATTGGTCTTGCTTTGTCTAGTCAGCAGGTAATTGTCCCGTGGCTAGGTAATTAACAATGTCCGTATACCAGGGTTCCTTAAGAACGGCTAGGATGTGCTCGTCTGGAAATCCTCGTTGATCGGAGCTTGGATGGTTGGTGCATTCGGAATTCGTGAGAGATGATCAGCGATCACATTTTCTATACCTCATTTATCCTGGATTTCTAAGTCAAATTCTTGTAGCTAAAGGATCCACCGAATCAGTCGGGCTTTTGCTTCCTTCTTGATCATGAGGTATTTCAGAGCCGAGTGATCCGTAAAAATCACCGTCTTCGAACCTAACAAGTAGGGCCGGAACTTTTCTAACGCGAAGATAACGGCCAAGAATTCCTTCTCAGTCGTTGTATAATTCTGTTAGGCATCATTCAAGGTCCTACTCGAATAGTAAATCACGTGATGCCTATTATCGATGCGCTGTCCTAGAACAGCGCCAATAGCAAAATCAGATGCATCACACATGATTTCAAATGGCTGGGCCCAATTAGGGACAGAAATAATAGGCGTAGAAATAAGTTCTTGTTTAAACTTCCCCCATGACTTAAAACATTCATCGTTGAAATCAAAGAGCACGTCCTTAGCGAGCAGGTTGGTTAAGGGCCTCGCGATTTTGCTAAAGTCCTTAACGAACCGTCGGTAGAACCCATCATGCCCTAAAAAGGACTAATATCCTTGATGCTTTTGGGTGGTGGAAGCTTAGCAATCACTTCTACTTTAGTCTTATCCACTTCTATGCCTCTCCTCGAA
The DNA here is from genome assembly GCA_038442645.1 of Agave tequilana. Classification (NCBI taxonomy): domain Eukaryota; kingdom Viridiplantae; phylum Streptophyta; class Magnoliopsida; order Asparagales; family Asparagaceae; genus Agave; species Agave tequilana. The sequence continues at coordinate 47,111 of JAVJIF010002373.1, read as the reverse complement.
ATCTCATGGCCCAAGACAATCTCCTGTCTCACCATGAAGTGACATTTTTTTCAGTTTAGAGTTAGGTTCTTCTCCTTGCATCTTTGCAGCACTAACTCTAGGTGATGAAGACACTGGTCAAATAATCTCCGTAGATGGAGAAATCATCCATGAAAATCTCAAGAAAACGTTCTACCATGTCAGAGAACAAACTAAGAATTTACCGTTGGAACGTTACTGGAGCATTGCACAATCCAAAAAGCATGCACCGATAAGCAAAGGTTCCGAACGGGCAGGTGAACGTCGTCTTTTCCTGGTCTTTTACAGCAATGGGGATTTGATTGTATCCCGAGTACCCATCTAGGAAGCAGTAGTACTCATGTCCAGCCAAACGCTCAAGCATTTGGTCAATGAAGGATAGCGGGAAGTGGTCTTTACAGGTAGCAGCATTCAACTTCCTGTAGTCGATACAAACACGAACCTTGGTAGGCAGTCTTATTTGTACCAACTCTTTTTCCTCATTTTTTATCACCGTAAAGCCAGCCTTCTTTGGGACCGCATGAATAGGGCTAAACCATTGTCTATCAGAAATGGGATAAATGATCCCATTATCTAATAGTTTCAGAATTTCAGCCTTAACTGCCTCTTGCATGAGAGGGTTAAGCCTGCGTTGTGGGTCCCTTCTAGAGGTTGCTCCATCGACTAAATGGATTCTATGTTGCACTATGGCTGGACTTATTCCCTTGATGTCCTTCATCGTCCATCCAATGGCTTCCCTATGTCTTTTCAGAATAGACATTAAGCTGTCCTCTTATTGCTCAGTCAGGTGGGATGCTATGATGACTGGCAAGGTATCCTTTCCGCCCAGATAGGCATACTTGAGGTGTTCAGGCAAGACTTTTAGCTCTAGGGAAGGTGTTGCTTCATTGGAGGCAATCTCTGGGTTTTCAATCTATGATGAGGTACACTTGGGCTTGATGCCCAATCCACTACGGAATCTACGATCTGGTCTAGATTAAAATCCTCAGCCTCCAGATCAAACTCTGCCTCAGTTTCTGTCTCCATACTTTCCTCATGCTCATTGGTTAAGTTTTCAATAGAATTGACCTCAAACGTCTGATCATTGACATCCCTAGGTTGTCTTCCAAGATTGAAGACATTGACTTCCTTCGTCATATCTTCATAAGTCAATCGCATGGACCCATTCCTACAGTTGATTATGGCATTAGCTGTAGCAAGGAATGGGCGCCCTAAGATGACGGGAGTTTGAGACCTAAGATTGGACACAGGTTGGGTCTCAAGCACAATGAAGTCAACGGGGTAAATGTGTTGGCCCAAAGGCCCATAATTCTAGTTTTGATGATGATCAACTCATATAGTTATAGTACTAATGATCTTGTGTTTAATTAGTGACAGATTCATGATCAAGATCTTAGTAGGTGTGTAGCTTCAACAAAGGATTTAAAGTCATATTTTGGAGCTAGCACCGTTTGATTCACGAGCCCATGCATCAAGACCACATCATGTACTCAAGAGGAGTCGAGCTCGTTGGATCAAGTTTGGACCAAGTCAAGAAGATGAGAAGACTTCAAGTGAAGACTTCATGAAGACTTGTATCTAGGTTTGTTTTTATAAGATTTTGTTTTAGTTAAAATGTAAAGGATAGAAGAGCTGGTGGATTGCTCAAGTATATCTTATACACACACACACACTCTTGATTTAGTTATGTTTTCATAAAAGAGATTTCATTTTAGAAAAGAATTTTTCATGTTAGAAAAACACCGGTTTGGTTTTTGGTATTCAAAGTTTACATGTATTTAACCAAAACCAAATTTAGAGCTTAATGTCAAAAACATAGATATTTCACCATGTATGTGTAGTGGGTCATATCCATACACTCTATGCTTTAAAAGTAGTTTAAATATCTTGTTTTTGTATTTGGAGAAGTTTTGAAAAAACCAATTTTGGAAAAATACAGTTTTTGTTTTTAGCCAAAATTTTCAAGTTACAAAAATAGTTCAAATTATTTGTAACATGTCTTGATTTTGTTCAAACATGTTTGTTTTTTAAAGTATAATGTTAAAATTATTTTTGTAGATTTTTCATGATTTTATGGGATTTTATTGAGTCAAAAATAACCAAGTTTTTAATCCCAGAATTCCTATCCTGGCTTCAGCAGGTCGACCGGGCCGGTCGACCGGGCTAGAAGTCGGTCGATCGAGTGGCTGGAGGGCCGGTCGACCGGGACGGTCGACCGTCCAGAGAGCTCTGTTCTCTGGAAAGCGCCGGTCGACCAGCAGAGAGATCTGCTCTCTGTTCCAGGGTCTCGGTCGACCGGCCGGTCGACCGCTGCCCCAACGGTCAGAAATCTGACCGTTGGCGGTCGGCCGGGTCGGTCGACTGTTAGACCATTCTGGCTCCCAACGGCTAGTTTTTCTAGCCCTATAAATTGAGACTTTTGGGGGCTGTTTTTAACAAGATTTTAAGTGGATTTTTACAACAATTTTTCCTACTCTTTTAAGAGGTTTTCTCCACTTATATTAGAGCCAATATTTCCAATCAAAAGGAGAGTTTATCAAGAGTGTTTTTCAAAGTCACTTTCTTGAGTTTTCTTCCACAAATTCCATCCTTGTTTTTCTCACAAACACTTGAGCAACCCATTGACATATTCATCCTATAGGAGTGTTATTGTGAGAGTATTTGTTGGTGATCAAAGTGTTTAGATCACCAAGAGTTCTTTCTTGTACTTTGAGGAGGCGGACAAGTGTGTTCGTGGTGTTTCGAGTTCGTGTGTGAACTCGGTGTTTGAGGTGCGGCCTCGGCGAGTTAGTGAGCTTGCGGTGTGTACGGACTAGAGAGTCCAAGAGTTCTAGTGGGAACTCCTTGTAGGTGTTGCGGCACCGAGTGATCTGGTGGGATCGATTATAGTGGAAATCCTTCATAGTGTTGAAGGCAGGGATGTAGAGCAAGTGTGTTCGAACCTCAAAACAAATCTCCCGTGTTTGCGATTGCTCACTCTCTATCTCTTTGTCTTTATATCTTGCATGCTATTATTGTCTTTATCTTTATATGCTTGATATATTGTGTGCTTATTGATATATGCTTGGGGTTTGTTTGCTAACACTTGTATTTAACCAAGAGAGCCAACGCGGCACCTCAACTCTTATTTAGAGGAATCTTGAGGAGTTAGTCCAGAGCCCTTCACGGGGAATTCGGCTACACTCTTGTGTTATACGTGGTGTTTAGTTTAAGAAGTTTAATTTGCATCATATAAGTTTTTAATTCCGCATTTAGTGACCATTAGATTAGCCATCACCTATTCACCCCCCTCTAGGTGATTTGGTATCGAGCCAAGTGCTCTTGATTTGGGTCTTACAACTTAGAGTTAAAGATCCTCATTTTTAGGCTAATCACAACTTTTGTGCACACACCATGGACTTCATGTCACCTCCCACTTTTGACATTCTCAACATCCAAATATGGAAGGTGAAGATGTCCTTGTACCTCAAAGCCTTAGGGATTCATGTTTATTTTGCCACCACTAAAGATTCATATTGTTTAAATGGCAAAAATTTTGAGGCTAATGCAAAAGCCCTACATGCTTTAAGATCTACCCTAAATGATGTTTATTTATCTAGGGTTGCTAATCTTGATTCGGCTTTTGTAGTTTGGAACACCATACTCTCCCTTGGCGAAAAGGAACAATACTATGCGGGGAGTGACTCGGATGTTGGAAGCAACACCTCCAACGTGTGCTACATGGTCCAAGGGAATAACCCCCTTGAGGTAACTACCGAATCCGAGGTAGAAGAAGATGACATGTCATATGATGAGCTTACATATTTTTGTCAACAATTACTTGAAAAATATGACATGATTAAGAAAGATAATAAGAAAATGAAAAACAAATTTGATTGCATGTTAAAAGAAAAAGATTCTTTACAAGACAAATTTGAAAATGTTTTAAAAGAAAATGAGTCTTTTAAAAATAAAATTGCATGTTTTGAAAAAGAAAATAAAAATTTGAAAAATGAGAATGTTTCCTTGATGTCTAAATTGAATGATTTATGTGAAGGAAATACTTCTTTGAAAAATGAAATTATTTTGGTGGAAAAACAAAAAGAAGTTGCTTTAAATGAAAACACTTCTTTGAAAAGAAAAAATGATGAAAAAGAAAAAGAAAAGGTTTCTAAAAGGAATAAGAAAAATGATTCTATTTCTCATCATGCTTTACATGCCACTGCTAATGAGATGAAATTTTTGAAAATAAAATAAATTGTTTGAGCTCAACCTTGAGCACATGTGCATTTAACCATAAGAGATTGGAGTCCTTGTTTTCAAAGAAACAAACTCCACATGTTCATGCACATCACCCACATGCATATTCACTATTTGCACACCACGATCACACTCACACTCATATGCATCCTAAGGTGTATAAGTGTACACATTGTGGCCGCGAAGGCCATTTAGCAAAATCTTGTTTTGATAAGATACATCATATTAATTTTGCTAATAATAAAAATGTTTGGGTTCCTTACAAAGCTAACCCCCAAGGACCTAAAAGAAAATGGGTACCAAAATCTCCACCTTGTATTTTTGATGTAGGTGAGGGCTCTCACAAAACGTGAGAGGGATGGTGCCTTGATGGTGGATGCACATGGACATGATGGACTTACTTATTGATGCACCACTATCAAGGAGGTTTGGTGGGACAACCATCATGTTTTGGAGATTTGGAGTATAGTTCTTTGGTTTGGTAACTATCTCTAAACTCCTAATTTATTTACATACTTATTCATATATGATATTTTTAGCATGTTTATGTTTTTGTGCTTCATGTGGTAAATACTTGTTTAAATGTGGCTTTTATCAAAACTTGGATCTATACATGTACAAGTAGTGAGCAACAAATTGATTCATATATGTTTGCACTTCATTGTTCATTTGTACTCACTATATGCACATGTATAGCCTAATTTTGATGATTCTCTCATTTACACTTGTTTTGCCTATTTTCATGTTTTACTTCATGTATATGTATTTTGTATTCAAATCTAATAAATATACATGTATACCCCTTGAGTCATTTGCCTTCATGCAATATATATTATGGACTCTTTTTATGTTTGGGATATGTATGCATATTGTTAGTTTTGGATAAATCATACATATACCTAGAAGTTTGTTTTAAAATAAAAAAATGAATTTTCATGATTTGTTTGATAAAATGATATTTTTGTTTTGAGCTTCGTTGTCTATTTTCATGAAAAAATGCTAAACACATGATTCTTGTACACTCACACTTTATTTGTTTATTCATGACTTTGTTTCATGATTCTTTTTGAGCTTTATCAATTTTGAGTGTCAACTCTTGTGTATTTGGTATGATTCATGAAAAACATATGATTTAATTTCATGTTTTTAAAGGATCTTTAAGTAGTTTTTTTCAAAAATTACTTTTAACTAGTTATTGTTCTTCAATTGTTAGTTTATGAGTTATATACTTGATTTACATTGTTATTTTCAATTGGTATCTCAATTGATATTCATTTTGTATATACTCATACTATATTTTCTATATATGTATGTTTCATAATTTCCATATGTAATACCCCGTTCCCGGAATACGTACTTTGTTACGTATTCAGTCTTTCGATTGTGTTTTCCAAATTACTTCCTGTATCTGACCGATTTCAGTTTTAAAAATCATTTCCCAATATTATGTATTTTCTGTGATTTTCTAGAAATTTTCCTGAAATTGAATAAATATTTTCAAAACCGGTGTCGACCAGTGTCGCTGATCGATTCTCGGATTTTTAATTCACAAACTACTAGGAATTTCTAGAAAGTCCTTTAGACTTTATTTCTTAGAATCATATTTTCTATCTAAATACTTTTTCTGAGAATTTTATGAATTTATGAAAATTCCAACGGAGTCGGCAGATAACCGATTCCGGGATTTTTAATTCTAAAACTATAAATTATTTCTTCAAACGAATTTCACCATGAGTCTTCAAATCTTATTCTTGATTTTTGGTAAAATTTTCAGGTCATTCCGAGATACTTGAATTTCGGACATTTTTTCAAAAATCCCAAAATTCCACAAATGCCACCTCATTTCCCACTCACTTCCCCACCTAACCCCACTCACTCTCTCTCTCTCCCACAGCCGGCCAAGTGTCCAGGTGAGGGACACCTCACTCCCCTCCCTTTTTGCAAGAAAGCCCCTCTCATCCATCTAAATTCCAACCCCTTTACAAAATCCCAACCTTATAAATACATCTTCATTTGCAAATCACTCTTTTCTCCTCTTTCACTTCAACAAGAGAAACCTTCACCAAAGTCTCTCCTCCTTCCTCAAACTGAACCCTAGCTCCAAGAACTCTCCAAACTCTTCATCTCCAGCTCAAGCCTCTTCCTTGGAGTTTGGATCGTGGCTCTCTCCGTCGCCAAGGATCATTTGGGAGCTACTCGTCGTCGACAACCTTTTCGAGCTCACTAACTCGAATCAAACGGTTCCAAGTGAGTATTTCACTCACCAAGACTTGAAGTAGCCCTAGAACACTTGTATCTACACCTCTTGTGCACCTAGGTCACCCAAAACCATGAATTGAACCATCAAACGCAATTTCCAGAAAATCTGTTCTGTCACTGTTTTTCCCAGTATTAGTCGACTTACCCTAGGAGCTAGTCGACTAGAACACTTAGCTGAAACTTAGCTTTTCTGGAAAACACAGTATTAGTCGACTTACCCCAAATATCAGTCGACTAATCTTTTCTGGACCTAAATCTCAACTCTCTGGAAATCCCTATTAGTCGACTCCTGAATCCTCCTAGTCGACTAATCCTCCCTGGACCAGAAATCCAACTTTCTGTATCAACAGACTTAGTCGACTTAAATATCTGTTAGTCGACTGGAGACCCCTATTAGTCGACTAACCCTTACCCCTAGTCGACTAATTCTGACTGTGTGTCATAGTTAATTTCTGTTCTGAATTTGGTTCTTATACTTGTTATATGTGTATTATATCTTGCTTGTTCATGCTTCAATACTGGCTCTACATGACCTATTACTGGATGGATGTATCTCTTGTTGCCTCATGACTTGCTATTGCATATACTCGTTTCATGACATGTTAAATAGTAATATCACCACTTATCATGCCATCTCTTAAAACTAAGCATGATACACTTGACTTTTACATAAAAAGCACCAACTTACATATGGGTCGGGGGAAATATGCGGATATCGATACGTGTTCGTGTTTACAGTGGTATTAGGTATATTGTACAATCATATTCCGGTCTAACCTGCGGTACACCAGGGGACCGAGGGGAGTGCTTGCTCCCTATTCCTGAATCAGTCATGACTAAGGGCATACATAAGACCCTCCTGAATAGCCTAGCGGCTGGCTTCCGTCACCAAGCAACGGAACAATCCTGGACCGTTATCCCGGGCATGTACGGGGTCCACTGTAAACATAGTTCGTCGATACCCCCGCTATTTCCAATAACAACCTTGAGTTACTAGGATATGGATCTATGTGCGCTGGGACGCTGGGTCACATAGCTAGATATCACAGTAAAGCAAGTAATAATAATAATAGACCATAGCTATGCATTCATTCCATGCTGACTTCAGTTCTATATGTTTTCCCTACCTGTTGATTTATATTCATTATACTGTTCCAGCTTTCCTTATTCATGTATCTTAGCCACTTGGCTGTAATTGTTTATCGTTATATGTCTTGATCCCTTGGATTTGCATATTCAGATTCCGAGGCTTGGGTCGAAGTGGAGCCATCCACCGAAGATCAGGCTTTCTTTAGTGAGCAGGCAGATTAGCTCCGGTCCTCGTGCCAGACTCTCTCCTTTTGTCTCACGGGATCTCCATCCTACTCGTGAGCTTTTTGTATACATATTGTATATATCCTTTTTGGACTTGGTTATGATGTAATGCACACGTCATGTGTAATACTTTATAATATCCTGTGATAACTTTGTATGTGTACTTCTTGTGTTGGCATATGTATGGATACCACGCTTTGTCGTGTACTCTGTTTCTTGTTGTACTTTTATGCTTAGCGTATATACGTGGGGACAAGTTATGACCTACGTATATACGTCGCAGTGACGTCCCCGTATCTGTGGAATCGGGGCGTTACAGGTTGGTATCAGAGCCTAGGCTCTCACACCTAAAGTACAATCAAGCAGCAAATTAATAATTTGCTGATGCCAACTACAATGTACGAAGTTGTCTAGTCCTTCTTGATTCCTTCTTGATTTCCATCCCTTGTGTCCTAAATTCCTTCCATTTTTCCAATCTCAGTTATCCTTTACCAATCGGTATGGAGAGAAGGACGGGACGTAACAACTCTGGGCAAGCCTCTAATGGACCCACTGGAGACCATGTGGATATTCTGAGAGTCATTCAGACTATGATGGAGAACCAGCAGCAGCAGACGGAGCTCCTCCGGCAGGAATTGGCAGCTCCCAAGGATCAGAGGCCGGAAATGTATCGGACTTCAGGCGGCTGCAACCAGCCATCTTCACGGGAGAAGAGAAGCCCTTGGATGCTGAACAGTGGTTGACAGATACCACAGATCTGCTGAATGCAGCCAGGGTACCAAAGGAGAACCAAGTTGAGGTCGCCAAGATTCAGTTGAAAGATGTTGCTAGAACTTGGTGGCTTGCTGAAGAGGCCAGACTGGAGAAGCCTGTCACCTGGGACACATTCTCCAAGAGCTTCTATGCCAGATTCTTCCCAGCTACTGCCCAGAAGGACATGGAAGAGCAGTTTATCAGGCTTCAGCAAGGGAGCAAGTCCGTGGACGAGTATGCTGCAGAGTTTCTTAGATTGAGCCGCTTTGCACCGTACATGGTGACGGATGAGGAGAAGCGGGCAAGTAGGTTCCAGCAGGGCTTGCAGATGGACATTCAGATGTTCTTAATGCCCCAATAGCTGAAGACTTATTCAGAGGTTCTTACCATAGCTCGGGAAGTGGAGCGTGGGTTGGAGAAGAAGCAAGAGGATCAGATGAGGAACCAGGCCATGAAGAGGCCGTTTCCACCAATAGGGAGAGGAGGCCCATTCAGAGCAGCGAAGGTGCAGATGAGGCAGCAATTCAGACCAGCTCCTTACCAGGCGGGCCAACCATCGACCTTCTGCAGTTATTGTCAGAAACCGGGCCACATTCGTCAGAATTGCCGGAGGGCAAATGGATTGTGTTTGGTGTGTGGATCCAGGGATCATTCTATAGAAGCCTGTCCGCACAGAAGGATGGGGATAGCCGGTCAAGCTTTGCCAGCACTTCCAGGACCCAATGGACAGAGAGCACTTCCAGGGCCACTTGGGCAGAGGAATCAGGGACCAGTGATGAGGAGAGCTCTTCCCCTTCCTCCAGAGCATGTTGTTCGCCCAGTCCAGAGGGGAGCTAGGACAGCAGCAGGGCGTGGAAGAGGTCAAGCCTACAACTTGACGGAAGTGGAAGCTGAGACTTCTGAGGAGGTGATAACAGGTAATATCAGAGTGCATTCTCAACCTGTTTTAGCCCTCTTCGATTCCGGTGCTTCGCATTGTTTTATCTCAGATCATTTTGTGGCATTGCATTCTATACCTGTTAAAGTGTTAGACCACAAATGGGAGATTAGTACCGGGAATGGAGTAGTCATGTCTTCTAGGGTCTGTGTTGATTGTCCAGTGGAACTTTGTGATAAGACCTTGGCCATAGATATGCTCGTGCTAGACACTAAAGGGTACGACGTAATCTTAGGCATGACCTGGCTCAGTCAGTACCATGCAGTCATTGACTGTAGGGAGAAGAAGATTATTTTCAGGATTCCCCGTCAACCGGAATTTCAATTTTGTGGTGAGGTGAAGTCTACCAAGAGAAAGACTCGGTTGACTACTTCAGAGGTTCAGAAAGGAGTACCGGTGTGGGATGAATTTCCAGGAGTGTTTGCTGAGATCTCAGGACTGCCACCAAAAGGGGGATCGAGTTCTCAATTGATACTGTGCCTGGGACAGCTCCTATATCTAAGGCTCCGTACAGGATGGCACCGACGGAGCTAGAGATTCTGAAGAAGCAGCTGCAGGAGTACTCTGATAAGGGATTGATTCGGCCAAGTGCTTCGCCATGGGGTGCTCCAGTGCTATTGGCGAACAAGAAGGATGGTGGTAAGAGACTTTGTATTGATTACAGGGAATTGAACAAGGTTACCATCAAGAACAAGTATCCCTTGCCAAGGATTGATGATTTGTTTGATCAGCTTCATGGAGCCCGGGTATTCTCTAAGTTGGATTTGCAGTCGGGGTACCATCAGCTAAGGATGAAGACAGAGGATATCCCGAAGACGGCATTCAGGACCCGTTATGGCCACTATGAATTCCTAGTTATGCCTTTCGGAGTCACCAATGCCCCTGCAGTTTTCATGGATTTGATGAACCGAGTGTTCTCACCCTACCTGGATCAGTTCGTTGTTGTCTTCATAGATGACATCTTGATCTATTCCAAGAACAACAAGGAGCATGCAGAACACTTGAGGATTGTGTTGCAGACCCTCCAGCAGGAGCAGCTTCATGCCAAGAGGAGCAAGTGTGACTTCTGGTTGGACAGTATAGCCTTCCTTGGGCACATTGTTTCAGCAGAAGGAATCTCGGTGGATCCCAGCAAAGTCCAAGCAGTGAAGAATTGGCCTATTCCGGAGACAGTGACTGAGATTAAGAGTTTTCTTGGACTAGCCGGATATTACAGACGCTTTGTCCAGGATTTCTCTAGGATTGCAGCTCCATTGACCAGGCTCACCAGGAAAGGAGAGAAGTATATATGGACAGAGGAGTGTACTGCAGCATTTGAGCAGTTGAAGCAGAGACTCATTTCAGCTCCGATCTTGAAGACTCCCTCAGGAGAGGAGGGATGGTCATATTCAGTGATGCATCAGGGAAAGGCCTGGGGTGTGTGCTTATGCAACATGATCATGTTATAGCATATGCATCTAGGCAACTGAAGCCTCATGAGCGGAACTACCCAACTCATGACTTGGAGCTAGCAGCTGTTATATTTGCTTTGAAGATTTGGAGGCATTATCTTCAGGGAGATAAGGTGTTGATATACACGGATCACAAGAGCCTCAAGTATATATTCTCACAGAAGGAGTTGAACATGAGGCAGAGGTGGTGGCTGGAGCTGATGGCAGACTATGATATTGACTTGCAATACCATCCAGGCAAGGTCAATACAGTACCGGATGCACTGAGCAGGATGCCAGAGAATAGGGTGCTTGTCCAAATCACTCAGCAGAAGGAGTTGATTCAGGACATTATCAGATTGGACCTGAGGTTGGTTCGGGAGACTGAGGAGGCAGGACAGCTCATGGCTTTGCAGATTCAGTCAACATTAATAGATGAGATCAAGGAAGCTCAGAAGGAAGATCCCAGATTGCAACAGTTCCGAGCTCAGGTAGAGGCTGGATTGAGGACTGATATCAGTATTCGTCCGGATGGTGCCTTATATTTTGGTAGCAGGCTTTGTGTTCCCCAAGGAGAAGTTCGGCAGAAGATTTTGGCAGAGGCTCACAGTTCAGCATATTCCATACACCCAGGGGAAACAAGATGTATCAGGACTTGAAGAAGCAGTTTTGGTGGAATGCTATGAAGAGGGAGATAGCTCAGTTTGTAGCCAAGTGCTTGGTTTGTCAACAGATAAAGATTGAGCATCAGAGGACGGCGGGACTTCTGCAACCTTTACCGATTCCCGAGTGGAAGTGGGAGCACATTACCATGGATTTTGTTACGGCATTGCCTCGAAGTCCTAAAGGTAATAATGCTGTGTGGATAATCATTGACCGTCTCACCAAGTCAGCTCACTTTATACCATTCAGGGTGGGACAGTCAACAGAGGTCTTGGCAGACAAGTACTTGAAGGAGATAGTTCGTCTACATGGAGTTCCTGTTAGTATTGTATCAGACCGAGACACCAGATTCAGATCTCATTTCTGGGAGAGTCTCCAAGAAAGTCTAGGGACTCGTCTGAAATTCAGTACATCATATCATCCTCAGACAGACGGACAATCTGAGAGGACTATCCAGATTCTTGAGGATATGTTGAGGGCCTGCATGATTGAATTCCAGGGATCATGGGAAGACCATCTTCACTTGGCGGAGTTTTCTTATAATAACAGTTATCAAGCAAGTATCAAGATGGCACCATTTGAAGCATTGTATGGGAGGAAGTGTAGGTCTCCGATTTGTTGGGATGAAGTCGGTGAGAGAAGACTTTTGGGCCAGAGATTCTGATTCAGACAACAGACAAGATCAGGATTATCAGAGACCACCTCAGGGCAGCGCAGAGTCGGCAGAAGAGTTGGGCTGACACACAGAGAAGGCCATTGGAATTCCAGACCGGAGATCATGTATTCCTGAAGATATCACCTACCAAAGGAGTAATCCGGTTCGGTACGCGTGGAAAACTTAGTCCAAGATATATCGGCCCATTCGAGATTTTGGATCGAGTGGGAGAGGTGTCTTACAGGTTGGCGTTACCGCCATCTTTGGACGGAGTTCACGATGTATTCCACGTGTCACAGCTGAGGAAGTATGTGAAAGATGATAGTCATATTCTGGATCATTCCGAGCTGGAACTACAACCGGACTTGTCATATCAAGAGCAGCCGATGGCTATTTTGGACAGGAGTGTCAAGGCATTGAAGAACAGAGCTATACCATTGGTGCTGGTGTCTTGGAACAGGCATGCCCCTGGAGAGGCCACGTGGGAACGGGAGGATGTTATCCGGGAGCGTTACCCTCAACTTTTCACATCTTGATTTGGTAAAAACTCTTTCCTTCTATTCTTTTCTACTGTTATCCTTCCTCTTATCCTTATCTATCTGTTTCCTTTCCTGTTACCTTTCACTTTACGAAATTTCGAGGACGAAATTTTTGTAAGGTGGGTAGATTGTAATACCCCGTTCCCGGAATACGTACTTTGTTACGTATTCAGTCTTTCGATCGTGTTTTCCAATTACTTCCTGTATCTGACCGATTTCAGTTTTAAAAATCATTTCCCAATATTATGTATTTTCTGTGATTTTCTAGAAATTTTCCTGAAATTGAATAAATATTTTCAAAACCGGTGTCGACCAGTGTCGCTGATCGATTCTCGGATTTTTAATTCACAAACTACTAGGAATTTCTAGAAAGTCCTTTAGACTTTATTTCTTAGAATCATATTTTCTATCTAAATACTTTTTCTGAGAATTTTATGAATTTATGAAAATTCCAACGGAGTCGGCAGATAACCGATTCCGGGATTTTTAATTCTAAAACTATAAATTATTTCTTCAAACGAATTTCACCATGAGTCTTCAAATCTTATTCTTGATTTTTGGTAAAATTTTCAGGTCATTCCGAGATACTTGAATTTCGGACATTTTTTCAAAAATCCCAAAATTCCACAAATGCCACCTCATTTCCCACTCACTTCCCCACCTAACCCCACTCACTCTCTCTCTCTCCCACAGCCGGCCAAGTGTCCAGGTGAGGGACACCTCACTCCCCTCCCTTTTTGCAAGAAAGCCCCTCTCATCCATCTAAATTCCAACCCCTTTACAAAATCCCAACCTTATAAATACATCTTCATTTGCAAATCACTCTTTTCTCCTCTTTCACTTCAACAAGAGAAACCTTCACCAAAGTCTCTCCTCCTTCCTCAAACTGAACCCTAGCTCCAAGAACTCTCCAAACTCTTCATCTCCAGCTCAAGCCTCTTCCTTGGAGTTTGGATCGTGGCTCTCTCCGTCGCCAAGGATCATTTGGGAGCTACTCGTCGTCGACAACCTTTTCGGGCTCACTAACTCGAATCAAACGGTTCCAAGTGAGTATTTCACTCACCAAGACTTGAAGTAGCCCTAGAACACTTGTATCTACACCTCTTGTGCACCTAGGTCACCCAAAACCATGAATTGAACCATCAAACGCAATTTCCAGAAAATCTGTTCTGTCACTGTTTTTCCCAGTATTAGTCGACTTACCCTAGGAGCTAGTCGACTAGAACACTTAGCTGAAACTTAGCTTTTCTGGAAAACACAGTATTAGTCGACTTACCCCAAATATCAGTCGACTAATCTTTTCTGGACCTAAATCTCAACTCTCTGGAAATCCCTATTAGTCGACTCCTGAATCCTCCTAGTCGACTAATCCTCCCTGGACCAGAAATCCAACTTTCTGTATCAACAGACTTAGTCGACTTAAATATCTGTTAGTCGACTGGAGACCCCTATTAGTCGACTAACCCTTACCCCTAGTCGACTAATTCTGACTGTGTGTCATAGTTAATTTCTGTTCTGAATTTGGTTCTTATACTTGTTATATGTGTATTATATCTTGCTTGTTCATGCTTCAATACTGGCTCTACATGACCTATTACTGGATGGATGTATCTCTTGTTGCCTCATGACTTGCTATTGCATATACTCGTTTCATGACATGTTAAATAGTAATATCACCACTTATCATGCCATCTCTTAAAACTAAGCATGATACACTTGACTTTTACATAAAAAGCACCAACTTACATATGGGTCGGGGGAAATATGCGGATATCGATACGTGTTCGTGTTTACAGTGGTATTAGGTATATTGTACAATCATATTCCGGTCTAACCTGCGGTACACCAGGGGACCGAGGGGAGTGCTTGCTCCCTATTCCTGAATCAGTCATGACTAAGGGCATACATAAGACCCTCCTGAATAGCCTAGCGGCTGGCTTCCGTCACCAAGCAACGGAACAATCCTGGACCGTTATCCCGGGCATGTACGGGGTCCACTGTAACATAGTTCGTCGATACCCCCGCTGTTTCCAATAACAACCTTGAGTTACTAGGATATGGATCTATGTGCGCTGGGACACTGGGTCACATAGCTAGATATCACAGTAAAGCAAGTAATAATAATAATAGACCATAGCTATGCATTCATTCCATGCTGACTTCAGTTCTATATGTTTTCCCTACCTGTTGATTTATATTCATTATACTGTTCCAGCTTTCCTTATTCATGTATCTTAGCCACTTGGCTGTAATTGTTTATCGTTATATGTCTTGATCCCTTGGATTTGCATATTCAGATTCCGAGGCTTGGGTCGAAGTGGAGCCATCCACCGAAGATCAGGCTTTCTTTAGTGAGCAGGCAGATTAGCTCCGGTCCTCGTGCCAGACTCTCTCCTTTTGTCTCACGGGATCTCCATCCTACTCGTGAGCTTTTTGTATACATATTGTATATATCCTTTTTGGACTTGGTTATGATGTAATGCACACGTCATGTGTAATACATTATAATATCCTGTGATAACTTTGTATGTGTACTTCTTGTGTTGGCATATGTATGGATACCACGCTTTGTCGTGTACTCTGTTTCTTGTTGTACTTTTATGCTTAGCGTATATACGTGGGGACAAGTTATGACCTACGTATATACGTCGCAGTGACGTCCCCGTATCTGTGGAATCGGGGCGTTACACCATAATATCAATTCTTATTGGTATTTTCATTTTCATACATATATATGATTTATTTGTGCTTGATTAAAAATTGATTTACATATTTAAAGCACACAATTTGTTAATGCTAAGCTTAATTCAAATCTTTATTTTTCAATTGGCTTCTCAATTGATATTTTAATAAGCATATGCATTATTTTCAAAATTGTTATTTTTATTGATATCAAAAATGTGCAATAATCTTCAATGGTATTGATTTGTATCTATTGATTGCAATTGGTATCAAATAATTTACAATGATTTTCAAAATTTGTAATGTTTATTTACAATGATATCTTAAAATTTGACTACAATTGGTATCTTAAAAATTTTGTTTATATGATATCTTAAAATTTGTTTTTCTAAGAATTCTCAAAATTTGTTTATTGAGAAATTCAAAATTTGTTTTAATGAGAAAATTAAAAAATGTTTTGATTTGTATTGCCTATATGCAAGGAGAGCTTAACATCTCTTCTACATATAAATTCATGTTGAGTGTATCTTATATTGAGAAGCTTGACAACTCTTCTTTATGTGGTACACGTGTGTAGGGGGAGCTTCACATCTCCTCTTATGCATTACATATTATGTGTTATGTGAATTAGGGCTTGTCATCCCTCTTTCATGTAATATATATGTGTAGGGAAGTTAACTTACCGTCTTCCTCTTCATGAATGTATATCGCATACATCCTTTATTGATTTGTTTAATGTCACCCCTTTCATTGATTTTTGCTTTTGACAAAAAGGGGGAGAAGATTTGTTTTTACTTAAACCCCTTTGTTGATGATTGACAAAAAGGAGGAGAAGTATTTGGTATATATATGCATGTTTTCCTTGCTTTATACATAAGGGGGAGAAGGATTTATGTTCATGCATATATGTTTTTGTTTTGCAAATAGGAGAAAAATGATTTGATATGTTTCATGCTTGTTTATGCATGTTTATCTCCATACATTTGCATACATGTTTAGTTAATTTATGTGCTTCATTTCCATATCTTATTGTTTAATTGTTATGCATGAGTTAAGGGGGAGCTTCTTTGAAGCTTTACTTTAATCCATGCATATATAACTTCATAAGTTTTGTCATCATCAAAAAGGGGGAGATTGGGTATTTGGTATATATATGCATGTTTTCCTTGCTTTATACATAAAGGGGGAGAAGGATTTATGTTCATGCATATATGTTTTTGTTTTGCAAATAGGAGAAAAATGATTTGATATGTTTCATACTTGTTTATGCATGTTTATCTCCATACATTTGCATACATGTTTTGTTAGTTTATGTGTTTCATTTCCATATCTTACTGTTTAATTGTTATGCATGAGTTAAGGGGGAGCTTCTTTGAAGCTTTACTTTAATCCATGCATATATAACTTCATGAGTTTTGTCATCATCAAAAAGGGGGAGATTGTTGGCCTAAAGGCCCATCACTCTAGTTTTGATGATGATCAACTCATGTAGTTATAGTACTAATGATCTTGTGTTTAATTAGTGACAGATTCATGATCAAGATCTTAGTAGGTGTGTAGCTTCAACAAAGGATTTAAAGTCATGTTTTGGAGCTAGCACTGTTTGATTCACGAGCCCATGCATCAAGACCACATCATGTACTCAAGAGGAGTCGAGCTCGTTGGATCAAGTTTGGATCAAGTCAAGAAGATGAGAAGACTTCAAGTGAAGACTTCATGAAGACTTGTGTGTAGGTTTGTTTTTATAAGATTTTGTTTTAGTTAAAATGTAAAGGATAGAATAGCTGGTGGATTGCTCAAGTATATCTTACACACACACACACTCTTGATTTAGTTATGTTTTCAGCCAAAATTTTGGAAAAATACAATTTTTGTTTTTGGCCAAAATTTCCAAGTTACAAAAATAGTTCAAATTATTTGTAACATGTCTTGATTCTGTTCAAATATGTTTGTTTTTCAAAATATAATGTTAAAACTATTTTTGTAGATTTTTCATGATTTTATGGGATTTTATTGAGTCAAAAATAACCAAGTTTTTAATCCCAGAATTCCTGTCCTGGCTTCAGCCGGTCGACCGGGCCGGTCGACCGAGCTAGAAATCGGTCGACCGACTCGGTTGACCGACGTGCACAGACGTGCACGCCAGTCTGGCTGGAGGGCCGGTCGACCGTCCAGAGAGCTCTGCTATCTGGAAAGCCCCGGTCGACCGGGCCGGTTGACCGGCAGAGAGATCTGCTCTCTGTTCCAGGGTCTCGGTCGACCAGCCGGTCGACCGCTGCCCCAACGGTCAGAAATCTGACCGTTGGCGGTCGACCGGGTCGGTCGACCGTCAGACCATTCTGGCTCCCAACGGTTAGTTTTTCTAGCCCTATAAATTGGGACTTTTGGGGGCTGTTTTTAACAAGATTTTAAGTGGATTTTTACAACAGTTTTTCTTACTCTTTTAAGAGGTTTTCTCCACTTATATTAGAGCCAATATTTCCAATCAAAAGGTGAGTTTATCAAGAGTGTTTTTCAAAGTAATTTTCTTGAGTTTTCTTCTACAAATTCCATCCTTTTTTTCTCACAAACACTTGAGCAACCCATTGACATATTCATCCTATAGGAGTGTTATTGTGAGAGTATTTGTTGGTGATCAAAGTGTTTAGATCACTAAGAGTTCTTTCTTGTACTTTGAGGAGGCGGACAAGTGTATTCGCGGTGTTTCGAGTTCGTGTGTAAACTCGGTGTTTGAGGTGCGGCCTCGGCGAGCTAGTGAGCTTGCGGTGTGTACGGGACTAGAGAGTCCAAGAGTTCTAGTGGGAACTCCTTGTAGGTGTTGCGGCACCGAGTGATCCGGTGGGATCGAGTATAGTGGAAATCCTTCATGGTGTTGAAGGCGGGGATGTAGAGCAAGTGTGCTCGAACCTCGAAACAAATCTCCCGTGTTTGCGATTGCTCACTCTCTATCTCTTTGTCTTTATATCTTGCATGCTATTATTGTCTTTATCTTTATATGCTTGATATATTGTGTGCTTATTGATATATGCTTGGGGTTTGTTTGCTAACACTTGTATTTAACCAAGAGAGCCAACGCGGCACCTCAACTCAGAGATTTAGAGGAATCTTGAGGAATTAGTCCAGAGTCCTTCACGGGGAATTCGGCTACACTCTTGTGTTATACGTGGTGTTTAGTTTAAGAAGTTTAATTTACATCATATAAGTTTTTAATTCCGCATTTAGTGACCATTAGATTAGCCATCACCTATTCACCCCCCTCTAGGTGATTTACAAAATGAAATTCCCGACCCGGATAAGGACGTCTGTGATTTCCCCCTCGGGATCTTCACAGATCGGTCAGCTAGCTGAATGGTGACTCGAGTTGGGCTTAGCTCGCCATACCCAAGTTGCTCGTATACTGAGAGAGGTAGCAAGTTGATACTTGCTCCCAGGTCAAGAAGTGCTCTACTGATTTCGGTCTATCCTATGGTGCAGAAAATGGTGGGACATCCGGGATCCTTGTATTTCACCGGAATAGGACCAGACAGAATTTCGCTTATATTGGTTGCCAAGAACACTTTCTTGGGCACATTGGTCTTTCTCTTCTTCGTACACATATCCTTAACAAATTGGCATAAGCCGGGACTTGTTGGATAGCGTCAAGAAGTGGCACATTCAATTTGATCTGGTTGAACATCTCTAGCATTTTCTCCATGTGCACATTCTTATTATTGTTCCTAAGCCTATTGGGAAAGGGTGCTATAGGCTTATGAACTTGTTCAGCAGCTTTGTCCTCGTCAAATGTTTGTGGAGCGGATTGGGAGACACTAGTAGAGGTGGAGGCTGGAGTGGGATCAGGATGGACTGGACTTTTTTGTTGGTAGACCTGGTTGTCTACCTTCTTTCCAGATCGCAGTGTGTGAATAGCTTTGCACTGGTTAATCAATGGATCCTGAATTTCATATGCTTGATTTGAGGTTTTTGGGTTAACTAGCGGCTAACTAGGCAAAGTACCTTTTGGTCTTTCACTTAGGGAGCTAGCTAACTGGCTTATATGCATTTTCAATCTCGATATGGCCTGTGAATGATTGTTCAGAGTTTGTCCTTGATTTTATATAAAAGCAGTTTGGGACTTCATGAAAGCCTCTATGCTCTCCTCTAATTTACTGATTTTCTTTTCTATTGGAGAGCTTTGGGAGGAGAAAGATGGGGCTTGACTGGGAAAAGGTGGTGGAGGAGTAGGATGGTAAAAATTGTTGGAGAAATTAGGCCTGGGAGGATTGTTCGGGGCCCAGGAGAAATTTGGGTGATTTCTCCAACCGGGATTGTAGGTCTGTGAGTAGGGGTTGTGAGGCGGCCGTGAGTAAGCCGCGTTCATGTGTTCCGGTGGCACTTGCTGGGCATGGAAAACAGGGCACTCTTCAAAAATATGGTTTGGTGCCTGACAATATGAACAACCCGGATTCTGAATTGGTGGTGGGTTGATCTGGTTGACACTGGCAGGCTCTTTTGTTTCCAGAGCCTCTATCCTCCTCATTAGGGTGGCAATCTTAGCCTCGGCAGTTATGGATGATTCTAGAGATAGGAGCCCTCCTCTTGAAGCTATAGATTGTGAATTCCTAGTTTTTTCGAGGCTGGTTCCCATTACAGGGTTTTCTTTGCTAAATCCTCAAATAAATCCCAACCCTGATTCTCATCCTTCTACAAGAACCCTCCCTGACACATCGTTCCTAACATGGTCTTTGTTTGATAATCTAGACCATCGTAGAGAATCTGGCACTGACGCCATTTCTTCACGCCATGATGAAGGCACTGAGCTAGGAGATCTTAGAATCGCTCAAAGTATCTCCAAAATGGTTCGCTCGGTTCTTGCCTAAACTGCATGATGTTCTTCCTAATGAGGGCAGTTTTGTGAACTGGGTAGAATTTCCTCAAGAAAGCCTTGACGAAATCATCCCACGTCGTGATTGAATCTGCTGCCAAACTGTACAACCATTTCTTAGCTAGGTCATTTAGGGAAAAAGGGATGAAACGTAACCTAACGGCATCGTCTCCTAGCTGGGGTATACGCATCATGAGGCACACTTTTTCAAACTCCCTAACAAAGAAGTATGCGTCCTCTGATTCTAAACCATGAAATTTGGGAAGAGTGTAAATGAATTGGGGCTTTAACTCGAAATTATTGCCATTTGCTTCAGGAAGTTTTATACAGGATGGCAATGAGGTTCTGATCGGGTAAAATCTATCCTGAAGTGAAGCCATACCAGTTCTGGATGCAAGGGTAGAGAGGTGTTTCTAGTTAATCGGGAAGATATAGGATCTCTCACCCACTCTTGCATGCAACACGCCACAAACAACGTAAAAATAATAAACAATCGAAAAGAATAATATAACAAACAAAAGAAAGAAAAAACAACCACAAGCCTTAGTCTAAGGTACCTGGACCTAGACGACTCCTAACTGGTCGATTCTCCGGAGGAGGTTGTTGCAGGAACTCGACTACAAGCTAATCGGCCAGGAAAGGGCAAAGCTCGGGGGAGGTATCCGGGCGGAGCCACGGGCCTAATTACGCCAAACCACGGAGCTTTCGAGGCTTTACCTCTCAATCCACTTTCCTTAGACACCGATTTTGTAGGAGTATAGTTCTTGCAATTTTCAACCTCGGTTAATCTCTTAGTGAGTCCGAGATGTCCCTAGGGCCAACGTCTATTGATTTTTAGTTAAGGCTTGGGAAAGTGTGAGTGCACTTGGAGATGATTTTTTGGCTAAGGAAGGGTGATGAAATCCCTACCTTATCTTGTTTATTTGGGTTTTGCCCTTAAAGTCAATTGTGCAAGTGTACAGTTTATTCACAACAAGGTAACACTCAAAGCGGTAAATCACTTCAAAATGTTGGTCCTATTTTATATGAATGCACACGTACCTTTTCTCCAGCACTCTTCAACAGAAATTGAAATGAATTGAAATAGACACGTGCCATAAATGCAAAAGTCTAATCCAAATTTCAATTAAGCAACAAGTGAATTTCTATTGGGTTTATTATACATGCATAAAGGTGAACATCCAAGGAAACTAAAAATTTAGAAAGCAATTTTTTTTAGTGGCTTGCGGCAACCCTGCAAACGAGTTTTTTAGTACTTCAATCGGAAAAACTCGCTTTTACATGAATTTTTCCGAGAGCAAATGAATCCTCGCGCAATGTCCTTGGCCACCTCTTTCGCTTCCCATGATAGTGAGCTCCTTGGTACTTCTCCTACACACAAAAACAAAGAACAATCTTTAGTATTGAATAACAAAACCGTTCCCTCCCTGGCAGCGGCGCCAAAATTTGATCGGCAAAAAGCAAGCACTAAAATAAGAGAAGGAAGTGTGGGTTGATGTTACTGCTTTTGCGATTCTTCTGTGGTAGCGAAGCTGCTATACGGGTCGTATCCCAAGGAGGGAGAGCGATGGAAGCTTGATGCGGCTTCAAAGTTCAAGAAGAAAGAAAGTTCTTGTTTCCAAATAAAGAATTGAAAAGTGAAAATAAGTTATTTTTAAGAATTGTTGGAAATGTTTTGGTGGATTGTAAAAGTGAATTTTTTTTTAGTTGTAAAAGCGCATGGCTAACTTTCTACTAAATGCTCCCACTAATTTCTAATTTTTGGAAGATAGCCTCACGATGGATCATAGGCGAACATAACTCTTATGCATTGGAACTATTCACGTGGAAATCGAGTGAAAGTTCATCCTAAAACTTAGCTTCATACGGCAAAAACTCGGACATTCCCTTATCAAGATCCAATAAAAGGCGAGAATACGGGAAGACACGAGTGCACTAATGGTATCGGCTAAGTTAAAAGGAAATTCTCTAACTTACAACAACAAGCAAAGTACAACACCCATAGATCATCAAAAAACAATTTAAGTATGAAATATAAGAAGGTAAACACTTGTAGGAAGTTAGAGTTAGAACCCTCGTCTTAAAATGCCATAGCTCTCGTTTGCACAAGGCTTATTTGACACTATTGACTCATTCGGGTTATCAATCAAGAAGTTAGAAATTAGTGGGTTAGTAGTTAGTTAGGCATGCAATTGTGGACTTAGTTAGACATGGTAAGAAAGAAGCAACAAAAAGAAAAGAAGTAGAGAGAAAGTAAGTTACACTACAAAGGAGAGAAGTAAAGAGTAAAAAGAGTTACACTACAACAAGGAATTAAAAGCAAATGAAAGCACAAGTAAATTGAAAGAAAGAAGAGAAGTGGTACTTATATTATCTTGTCACCCTTCAAATACAACACTTTACACACTCTCTCTCTTTCACTCTAATGGCTAAAACTAAAACTAGAAGAAGAACAACTACAAACTAAAAATAAAACTACACAACTTGCTCTAACTCTGGATCTGCTCAAACTGAAGGCCCCTGGAGGGTATTTATAGGCACCAGGGGAAAAGGGGCCACGTGAACGGCACGTGGCCCAAAGCGCAGGCGCGCGCGTACCCAAAGGGCCGTGGAAACGCGGCCTGGGCCGCGTTTTCGCGGCCCTTCTAGGGCGGCGCGCGCTTGGCTTCGGGCAGCGTGTCGCCCAGACTGTCTTCTGATGCCTTGATCTTCTGGATTTGTGATTTGATACCCTGGGCTGACAAAATCTTCACCCTAAAGTCAATGGCTACTTGGTAGGCTTTTAATCACCAATTAAATGGTGATTTAGATCTTCTTCTTTATTTGCACACCATGGACCTAGGATCAAGCAAGCAAGGTTTTATTAGCAAAATTTTATATGAAATAAATATGAGAATGTGATGAAAATTATGCAAAATTAGAGACTAATCAATACTCTTGTAACGAAAGCCAAATCACCTCCAAAAACCCATCAGTCTGAGGAGGTATTGCTCTCGTTCAACCACGTGGAAGCAAATCATACTCTTTAAAGGATGAGCACGTGGCCTCTTTATTCAAGTTACTTCAAAAGAGTAAAGAGTCTTAAACTTTCGGAGATCAAACACCCCGAAGAGGTGGGGAAGACTGAAGATCCCAACTGCTATTTATATCACAGGATGCTGGGACACCCTATCAAGAATTGCTACCTCCTTAAAGATGTTCTTCAGGCTCTGATCGATGCAAAGGTATTAAAGCTTCATCCAGAATAGAAAAAGGTGACCGCCAACATGATAGCTACGTCACCAATTCAATTTGGATGAAATCTTTCACTAGCACCAACGAAGTGGTTCCCATCTTGAAAGGGAACTTAGAGTGATCAATACTGATCCTCACAACCAGAGGGAGAAAGGTCTTATCCCTATCCCTACTTCTCAAGGAGAGATAATGTGGGTCCATCCTGACATCATCGAAAGCCAGCAGTGGACGACTGTCACGAGCAAGAAGTCTAGAGGCAAGGCTAAAGCATCCTCCAATAATATGATGAGCATCTCTATAAGAGAAACCAAGGAAGATGTCGCCTCCCTTACTAGTTCGGGAGACGTGGAGTCCGCCCTTGTTGCTGACACGGACACGCCTTCCACATCAAAGATTCGATCCGGCAAGCAGTACCGAGCATGCCTTCCACATTAAAGACTCAATCTCGCAATCAATACCTTAAGCGGTATGGCGAGCCAGTAGCAAACTCCCATAACCAGCTGAGGAGGCAATGGAGCAGTCTACGAGGCCACCCATGGAAAAACAGAAAGAGCTTTGATATATCAAAGCTCTTTCGAAAAGCAGTGCAGAACCATCAACTCCCTTCCATTTTGATGTCTTGGCTCAACTAGCCAGCATTCCTGCTTGAATCACTCTATATGAGCTCCTGAGGCTTTCCAAGTCTACAAGGGATACTCTAAGAGAAGCATTAGTAGATACAGAGGTTTTCGTAACCTAGATTCCTGCTACATGTCAAGAGCAAGACGATAACCATTGCCACCATGCCTCGAAGCAGTTTCTCTGCATTAATTTAACCCCAAAGACATGCAAGTCAAAAGAAAACATGGCAGACCCCTGTGCTACATAGGGTATATCAAGTCATCTGAAGTGAGTCGTATTTAGGTTGATCTAGGATCTGCATTGAGCATATGCCCCGCAGGGTCATGCAACATTTGGGATCCCCACCCATCAATTGAACGCCACTCAGACAACCATCCATGGCTTCAATAACAATGGTACGTGCCCGATGGGAAAAATCAAGCTCAGGCGTCAGATTGTGGATTTGAATTAGAGGTGATATATTATGTCATTGACACTGACACCAGGTACATTTACTGCTGGGACGACCTTGGATTCACCGCAACGCCATCATCCCATCCACTCTTCATCAAGTAATGAAATATGTTGGTAGAGATGAAAAAGTGAGAACGTTTATTACTGAAAGGCATCTGCTCAAAAGAGTTGAGAATTATTTTACTGATTCCCTCCTTTATCAAGATTCTCTTGAGGCTGATGAGAAATCACACCCAGAAGAACTCGATTCGGGCAACGAAGTAGATACGGAGCCAAAAGAAGACAAATGTCTCTGGGTAAAAAACCCTAATTTAACAAGGATTGGCAAGCTCGGTTCTGATACCACTGCTATTGAAGGTGAGTGGTTCATCAATAAAGATTTAGATTTGGCTTACTTTTCTGCATTCATTTAAGATTTTGCATCGTCAAACACTAGCACTGACGTAGACAGTGATCCATGGTCGACAATGAATGTTTTGACATCAGTAGGCACACCAACAAAGTCATCCCTCCTGGTATACAAAAAGATTGGAAGCACATACAATGCCCTCTTTGAAGTACCAGCCAGGCAAAAAGGTCAAGTCAATTCTATTAGGGTGGATCGAGACGGAGCCTGTAGCTTGTGAAAGCTCAGGGGATAATTCTGAGTCTCCATAATTCTTCCATTATGGACAAAAGTAATGTCACATGATGGAAAGAATGGGGTATGATTTCATCAAGGAATCATGCCTCAATTTCGGCAAAGAAAAATGAGCATTACATCGTTCATTTATACCGAAAGGCAAAGACCACAATTACTACTACAAGACCCGAAGGGGCCTCGATTATGTATATACGTCAGTCGCGTCAGATCCCGAGTCTAAAAAAGAGGTCTGTCATGACTGCTCGTCAGTGTAGACTGTCTAAAAATCATTGAGGTTAAGTCATCATATAGCAGAGTCTATACTTCAGACGCAAGGCTAATCAAATCATTTATGCAACGCCAAGATGCAGAGTTCGAAGCCTGCGTCCCAGCATCACTACAATGCGAAAACACAGAGCTCGAAGCCCGCGTCTTAACATCACCACAGTGTCAAAATGCGAGGCTCAAAGCTCGCGTCCCAGCATTACTACAATGCTAAGACGCAGAGCTCAAAACCCGCGTCCCAACATCACTGTAATGTCAAAACGAGAGGCTCAAAACCCGCGTCTCAACATCACCACAGTGTCAAAATGCGAGGCATGAAACTCGCGTCTCAGCAGAGCTCAATGCCCGTGTCTAGCAGAGCTTGAAGCCCACGTCTAGTAAGGCTTGAAGCCCGCGTCTCAGTAGAGCTCAAAGCCTGTGTTTTTAACTACAGAGGAACCCTGCGTCTCAGTTGTAAATGCCTTCATTATCAGGTCAATTACTGCTCACGTAATGAGTGGAGTTAACCCCCATTATGGAGAGTTTTTAGGGGACAGATTTACCCCTAAAACCCCTATAAAGAGCTCAGTTTGTTAGTGAAGGGATAGATGAAAATTCGTCAGAATGTCGATCGAACTTGGTCAAATTGAGTCCGAATTTTTCAACTGAGGAATACTGACAAAGAGTGCAACTCTTCTACGCCAATTTACTGAGTTCAGTTTTTACCTAAGTCTCTTTGAAATTTCTTTGGACAGGAGTTGTGCTACTCCGTCTATGATCCAAAGAGAAGATTTTCAAGGAAGCTTGACATTCACCTGGTCAACAAAAAACAAGATTCACTTTCCACCGCTACACAAAGAATCCAACATTAAATAAAGAGGAGATCTGAGCTTGAGCATCTCCTCTCTCTTGTAATTGAAATTTTTGAAATTATTGTAATTTTTCATTGATTCAAGGAAATTTTACAATACATATTTTCAATTTTTTCTGAGTAAACAAGAGATGGCTACTCTGCTGGGGACTACTTTCTCTACTGATGAGTAAGTCATGGCGCAAGGTGATGTTACTTTCATGGAAAAAAAGTCGAGTCACTTGTCGTGAAATTTGATCAGGTAAAGTA
The DNA here is from genome assembly GCA_038442645.1 of Agave tequilana. NCBI lineage: Eukaryota > Viridiplantae > Streptophyta > Magnoliopsida > Asparagales > Asparagaceae > Agave > Agave tequilana. Next base: position 20,447 of record JAVJIF010002373.1, on the reverse strand, counting down.
TAAAGAGTTTCTCTCTTCTGGCTCTAAGAGCCCTAGGGTGGCACGGTAGTACCGCAGGGTCTCCTTGGATGTCCACTCTCAAGTCTCTTCAGAGACTTCCCAAAGATGGCCTACGCAAACAACGCCATTTTTGACCGCATCGCGCGCATGGCCCGCTTAACGTCTCCCACAAGACCCGCAAGGCCAACATCATTGAGGGTCGATCTTGACACGCCCTTCCTCTTCCTCAGTTCCAGGTTACCGGGGGTTCTCAACAACCCGTGAAACATAACTAGAATGCTGAACATCGACAAAAGTGATGCGCACGTCGACAACAGATGTAAGAAGCTGGAAAAGCTATCTGTACAGCAGATACAGGATGCGAGGCTCATACCTGCGTCTCTTCTGAATCGCATCACACGTGCAGAGTTTGCGTCTAGATCCCAAAACACAGAGTTCAAGAGGCTCACATTTCTGAGGTTCACCTCCCAGACACAACGTTCAGCAACGCGAGGTCCGTGTCTCTTATCAGAGACATGAGACCCGCGTCTCTACGACAGAAGCGGGACTCATAAAGTCCGTGTTTTCTAATTGTCGCTAGATAAACGCGACAATCAGTAACACAAGGTCTGTGTCTCTTCTCAGTAGAGGCACGAGACCTGCGTTTCAAAACCAAAATGCGAGAGCCGCATCTGTTCTGTAAAACGTGAGGTCCGCATCTCTGAACCCTTCATCTAAGAATTACAATGCAAGGTTAACATTCGCTCTCCAACGGCTAAGGTCAGAAGGGAGCAGAAAAGTCCTCATCCCCAGAAACTCAAGGCAGGTCATTTTGATCCCCCTTCGACAGATCTACGGGATTATTTGACAAAGAAGAGGAGTGCTCATCAAATCACTCCACCATGTTGCTGTGAATGTCTCATCATAGCAGTGCTCTCTTAATGTCACTGTAGCTCGCATGTAAGCAAACAGTCAGTATTCAAACAGTTATCTTCTACGTCAGTCTCTTGATCGGCCAAAAGGCGTCGTTCCCACATAAAGAGAACTTTCTGTGACACGAAGTACCCTGAAGTTACTACAAATATGGTGGGTCCAAGCACTATGCTAAGCAGAAGTAAGGGAAAGCAACTAATAGTCAGCTCTGACGAGTCTGACACTGAACTGGAAGTAGTGTACCAGCATACCTGCTCTCGAACTTTTATGATAGCCCCAGTGGACTATAGTGCCCAAGCCCGGGGCGTCAAAGTAAGCGAGTAACATTTTGCCATTGCAGAATCACAGGCCTCAAACTCTTCCGTAGAGAAAGAAGCCTTTGCATATATGGCAAACACTCCGGAAGAAATGGCCAGACACTTTGAGCAGCAAGCACAGGCACAGAGAGAGCAACTCGATATGATTCGTGCTCAATAAGAATCTATCAACAGTCTTAAGCAGATACTTTCACTGTTATTTGAGGGCAAAAAGAAGAAGCCTATGGCCAAGACTCCTTCTAGGAAGTCCAAAGGCAAACAGAAAGAAGGAGAAAGCTCGTCTTCTGAACATACTGAGGAGGAAGAGCATTCCAACTCTGAGTTGTCCAAGCCTTCATCCAAAGAGGAAGATAACTCAGAAAATACGAGCATTTATTCTAAAAGAATGAGTAAACTGGAATAGCGTCTTGAAGCCCTCGCCAATCAAAAAGGTCTCCAAGAAGAAGGAGTAGTCTGGCCGTACCCGGCTGACTAGGATCTTGTCCTGTACCCTTCTAAATTCAAAGCTCCGATCCTACAGGCCTTCAACGGTAAGGGGTCACCGAACTAGTACATATACTGCTTCAAGTCTCAGACAAGGAATGTAGTATCAAATGATATCATCCTGGCATGTTTGTTCATCGGAACCCTAAAGGGAATTGCTTTCAAATGGTTCATGAAGCTCCCAAAAGGCTCCATCAAGAACTGGAGTGATTTGGAGAAGCTTTTCCTTACACGCTTCTTCGAAGATGACTCAGAGATTACCATGCCAACTCTCCTGGCAACGAGGCAAAAAAGGAGAGTCAGTTAAAGCATTTGTGGAGAGATTTTAGAATATGGCACTTTAGTATCCTAGCGGTATGACCCAGGCCACCCTGGTGGAAACATGTTGTCACAATTTGCAAACCTCACTCCTATATCAGATAGGAGCAGCTGAAAGTCATACCTGAAAATAGTTAGTCCAGCAAGGCGAACAGTAGAAGAAATTGTCGCCAGGGTTAAGGTAAAAGAAAACAAGCCCAGACCCAAAAGCCGACAAGGCGCACGCCAGAAGCATCTTTCTAAGCTAAAAGGAAGGATACACTGGCGATAGAGACAAAGTCTCCCTCTAAGCCCCAGCCGTCTAGAGGGGGTAGCTCTTCAAGTCAGCAACGTGCCAACAAATAATACTCCTTCAAGGACGAGCGTGTTGATTCATTGTTCAAATTATTCAACAAAAGTAACAGACTAAAGCTTCCTGAAGTTAGACGTCCCAAGGAGGTCAGCAAGACCGACAATCCTAACTACTGCTTATACCACAAGATGTTGGGGCACCCTACCAAGAGCTGTTATATTTTCAAAGACATCCTCTAAGTTTTGATTGATGCAGAGGTGCTCAAGCTCCGCCCGGAACAGAAGAAAGTGATAACTAACTGATTAGTCTCTAAAATTGTATATTTTATATCACATCTTCACATTTATTCAATATTAAATCTATTAATAATACCTCTCTTGTATGCTTCTAGGTCCATGACATGAAATGAATAAGAAGCCCAAAATCTCATTTAATTGGTGATTAAAAGCCTACAAAAATAGCCATTGACCTTGGAGGGCAGTTTCATCAAAATCGGTTGTCCAAATCCAGATTCCAGGAAGTACAACCGACAGAGGGACAAGCGGGGGGTGCTGATCGGCAAAAAGCAAGCACGAGAATAAGTAAAAAGGGAGTAGGTCGATGTTACTACTTTTACGATTCTTCCGTAGTAGCGAAGTGGCTATACGGGTCGTATCCACAAGGAGGAATAGCGATGGAAGCTTAATGCGGCTTCTTTGTTCAAGAAAAGAGAAAGTTCCTTGTTCAAATAAAGAATGTGAAAATGAAAACAAGTTTGTTTCAACAATAGTTTTTGAATTGGTTTGCTTGTTGTGAAGTGGATTTTTCTTAATGGTAAAAACACATAGCTAACTCTCTAGTAATTGCTCCCACTAACCTCTAACTTCTTGATAATATAGCCTCACGATGGATCATAGGCAAGCATCACCCTTGTGCATAGGAACCATTCACGTGAAAATTGAGTGAAGGTTCTTCCTTTAACTTAGCTTTACACGGTAAATACTTGGACATTCCCTTATCAAGATCTAATTGAAGGCGAGAATAGAGGAAGACACAAGTGCACTAATGGTATCGGCAAAGTTAAAGGAAATCTCTAACTTACAATAACAAGTAAAGAAGACAACCCATGGATCAACAAAAACTCATTAAGCATGAAATATAAGAAGGTAAATACTTGAATGTACGTTAGAGTTAGAACCCTCGTCTTAAGATGCCATAGCTCTCGTTTGCACAAGGCTTGTTTGACACTATTGACTCATTTAGGTTTATCAATTAAGTGTTGGAGATTAGTGGGTTAGTAGTTAGTTAGCCATGCAAATGAAAAGTTAGTTAGACATGGTAGTAAAAGAAACAACAAAAGAAAGGGGTAAAGAGGAAGGAGGTTATACTACAATAAGAAAGTAAAAGTAAATGGTAAAGAGAAGTAAATAGAAAGAAGAAAAAGAAATAGTTACTTGTATTAGCTTGTCACCTTTCAAATACAACTTGTACACACTCTCTCTTTTTCACTTTAATGACTAAAACTAAAACTAGAAGAAGAGGAAACTAAAACAACTACAACTCCTACCAACAAAGCAACAATACAACTCTAAACTCTGGATATCTTCTTTCTTCAGACCCCTGGGGGTATTTATAGGCACCAGGGGAAAGGGGGCTAGGGGGTGACCCGTGGCCCGAAGCGCAGGCGCGCGCGCGCCCTAAGGGCTGCGAAACGCGGCCTGGACCGCGTTTCTGCGGCCTTGCCAGGGCGGCGCGCGCCTAGCTTTAGGCAGCGTGTCGTCCAGTCTGTCTTCTGTCGCCTGGATCTCTTGGATTCGGGATTTGATGCCCTGGGCTAACAAATCTACACTCTAAAGTCAATTTCTACTTGGTAGGTTTTTAATCACCTATTAAATGGTGATTTAGGTCTTCTTCTTCATTTGCACACATGAACCTAGGATCAATCAAGCAAAACTTTATTAGCAGAATTTTACATCAAATAACTATGCAGATGTGATTAAAATTATGCAAAATTAGAGACTAATCACACCCGCACACTTATCTTTTTGCTCGTCTCGAGCAAAACAAAAAATAAGAAAATTATTACACCACTTTCGCAGGTGACGCGATTGCACTGAGCATTTGCAATAAGCCTTTAAACCTCTAGGTTTCCCCTAGAGGAGGAGTGTTGTCTCTTGAGAGTTTTCAGCGGATTGCACCCTCAAAATCTAGTAAGTAACGAAAAGTAGTTTAGTTGTTAGCAAAAATTCTGTCATGAAAAAGAACTTTCAATCATCTAAGTAAAAAAGACCAAATGATGTAAGAATTAGATTTAACCCTCGTAAGTCGTCCTATAATTTAGCCTTCATAAAAGAAGAAACTGTGTTTTTTTCTTTAAATTTAGAAAGAATCTTGTACTTCTAACGCATTCTGTTATTTTACTTTAGATGGATATGTATAATGTATAAGTGTGATGTGCTTGAAATTTTTCAACTCAACTTTGAATATTATTTAATTTTATTAATATTTACTTATTATTCTTGGTTCCATTAGGCTTTCTACTTCACTCATGTAACACATATCAAACCGATGACTCCCAAACCAGATGGTTTTAGGGCACCAGGTGGAAAAATGCCCTTCAGGCAAATATGCAAGTAGAGTATGCCACGAAATCAAGATTTACTTATTTATATATATTTTTCTCTCTCTTTTTTTGGCGTGAGTAATCATGCTTCTTGAGGCACAATTATCCAGCATTTTTTTTTTTAGAGTTGTGTCTCTAAATCCCAAGCATAAACATGTGAGTGTAGTCTATGCATATTCTACTAAGGCTAAATAAAAGGTATGAGTTAGTTTCTTTATCCTTCCTAATTCTTAGTCAAATCAATCTTTCTTGTTTATTTAGGCAAAAATAAAGATTCATTAATAAGGTTCCCTTAATTGCTACAATCTTGTGGTATTTTTATAAAGAGTATGAAATTTCTTTTTAATCTGAAGTATGTTTTGAAAGAAAAAAAGAATAAAAGGAAAAAGAAAGAAAAAGTGTTAGCACCCCCCCCACACACCTACCTAATGCATTGTCCTCAATGAATGTACATGTAAATGCGAATGCAATAAATAGGGTGAAAAAATGATGTCACCGTCCTCGTTGCTAAGGCCGGCCAAGGGTGAGAGGTGAAAGAAAGGTCAAAAATGTAGAAGGGGTAAGCATATAAACAAATAAACCCTTTTTTTTTGGTTAGGTGTATGACGGGGCAAAAGAGTCAGCACACTATCATCCGGAGTCATAGGCTCAGTGGTCAAGAAGGACTTTAGTCTTTGCCCATTCACTTTGAATTCCGCATTGTTCTTAGGATCTACAATAATCACAGTACCGTGTGGAAAAACGGTGTGCACGATGAACGGTCCAAACTAACGAGTCTTCAGCTTCCCCATGAAAATATGAAGCCTTGAGTTATACAGCAGAACCTTGTCTCCCGGGGCAAAGTTTTTTCGGGTTATGAGCTGGTCATGAAAAAATTTAGTCCTACTTTTGGTGATCCGAGCATTCTCATATGCTTCATTCCGTATCTTTTCTAATTCTAAAATCTGCAGTCTCCTTAGCTCACCGGCCTTGGTCAGATCAAAATTGAGTTGCTTAATGGCCCATAGGGCACGGTGTTCTAATTCGACTGGCAGATGACAGGCTTTTTCAAATACGATTCTAGACGGAGACATACCCAGAACTGTCTTAAAAGCAGTGCGGTAAGCCCACAATGCATCATTGAGTTTGACTGACCAATCCTTTCGATTTTGTCCGACAGTCTTTTCCAGAATAAGCTTGATCTGTCGATTGGTTACATTTGTCTGGGGATGATACGGAGTAGACAATTTATGATTGATGGAATATTTCCGCATCAAAGCTTCAAAAACTCTGTTGCAGAAATGCGATTCATTATCACTAATTATCGCTCTAGGGGGCCAAATTGGGAGAAGATGTTCTCTTTGAGAAATTTGATAACTTTGTTGTCATTGGTCTTAGTTGGCACAACTTCAACCCATATAGAGACATACTCTACAGCAACCAAAATGAACTGGTTGCCGAAGGAATTCGGGAATGGCCCCATGAAGTCGATACCCCAAACATCAAAAATTTAACTTCCAGGATTGGGTTCAGGGGCATCATGTCTCTTCTTGAAATTTTCTCAATTTTCTGACAATTTGCGCATGACTTGCAAAAATGGTATGAGTCTTTAAACAAAGTGGGCCAGTAAAACTCACTTTGAAGAACCTTCTCTACAGTCTTGCGGGGACCGAAGTGTCCTCCGCATGCAAGGTTATGGCAAAAACTGAGCACACTCCTCTGTTCCTCCTCTGGTATGCATCGTTTAATAATTTGATCGGGATAATACTTAAAAAGATACGGTTCTTCCCAGAAGAAGTACCGTACTTGGGCAAAGAAGCGGATTGGTCTTGCCTTGTCCAGTCAGTGGGTAATTGTTCAGTGGCCAAGTAATTAACAATGTCCGCATACCAGGGTTCCTTGAGAATGGCCAGGATGTGTTCTTCTGAAAAATCCTCATTGATCGAAGCTTGTATGATCGGTGCGTTCGGAATTCGTAAGAGATGATCAGCACTACATTTTCTATATCTCGTTTATCCCGAATTTCCAAGTCAAATTCTTGAAGTAAAAGGATCCACCGAGTCAATCGGGCTTTTGCTTCCTTCTTGGTCATGAGGTATTTCAGAGCCGAGTAATCTGTAAAAATCACCGTCTTTGAACCTAACAAGTAGGACCGAAACTTCTCTAACGCAAAGACAATGGCCAATCTCTAACGCAAAGACAATGGCCAAGAATTCCTTCTCAGTCATTGTATAGTTCTGTTGGGCATCATTCAAGGTCCTACTCGAGTAATAAATCACGTGCTGCCTATTGTCGATGCGCTGTCCTAGGACAGCGCCAATAGCAAAATCAGAGGCATCGCACATGATTTCAAACAGTTGGGCCCAGTTAGGAGCAGAAATAATAGGCGCAGAAATAAGTTCTTACTTAAGCTTCCCCATGACTTGAATAATTTATTGTTAAAATCAAAGGGCACGTCCTTAGCGAGCAGGTTGATTAAGGGCCTAGAGATTTTGCTAAAATCCTTAATGAACCGTCGGTAGAACCCAGCATGCCCTAGAAAGGATCTAATATCCTTAAAGCTTTTGGATGGTGAAAGCTTAGCAATCACTTCTACTTTAGCCTTGTCTACTTCAATGCCTCTCCTAGACATCTCATGGCCTAAGACAATCCCCTGTCTCACCATGAAGTGACATTTCTCCCAGTTTAGAGTTAGGTTCTTCTCCTTGCATCTTTGTAGCACTAACTCTAGGTGATGAAGACACTGATTAAATGAGTCTCCGTAGACGGAGAAGTTATCCATGAAAATCTCAAGAAAACGTTCTACCATGTCGGAAAAAAGACTAAGCATGCACCATTGGAATGTTGCGGGAGCATTACACAATCCAAAGGGCATGCGTCGATAAGCAAAGGTTCCGAACGGGCAAGTGAACGCGGTTTTTTCCTGGTCTTCTGCAGTAATGGGGATTTGGTTGTATCCCAAGTACCCATCTAGGAAGCAGTAGTACTCATGTCCAGCCAAACACTTAAGCATTTGGTCGATGAAGGGTAGCGGGAAGTGGTCTTTACGGGTAGCTGCATTCAACTTCCTATAGTCGATACAAACACGAATCTTGGTAGGCAGTCTTGTTTGTACCAACTCTTTTCCTCATTTTCAACCACCATAAAGCCAGCTTTCTTTGGGATCGTATGAACAGGGATAACCTATTGGCTATCAGAAATGGGATAAATGATCCTTATCTAATAGTTTCAAAATTTTCACTTTAACTGCCTCTTGCATGAGTGGGTTCAGCCTGCGTTGTGGGTCCCTCCTCGGGTTGCTTCATCGGTCAAATGGATTCTATATTGCACTATGGCTGGACTTATCCCCTTGATGTCCTTCATCGTCCATCCAATGGCTTCCCTATGTCTCTTCAGAATAGACATTAAGCTGTCCTCTTGTTGCTCAGTCAGGTGGGATGCTATAATGACTGGCAGGATTTCTCTTTCGCATAGGTAGGTGTACTTGAGGTGTTCAGGTAATGCTTTTAGCTCTAGGGAAGGTGTTGCTTCATTGGATGCAATCTCTGGGTTTTTAATCCTATGATAAGGTACACTTGGGCTTGCCCAATCCATTGTTGAATCTACGATCTGATCTAGATTAAAATCCTCAGCCTCCAGATCAAACTCTGCCTCCGTCTTTATCCCATATTTTCATCATGCTCACTGGTCAGATTTTCAATGGAATTGACCTCAAACATCTGATCATTGACATCCCTAGGTTGTCTTCTAAGATTGAAGACATTGACTTCCTTCGTCATATCTCCAAGGATTAATAGCATGAACCCGTTCCAACAGTTGATTATGGCACTGGCTGTAGCAAGGACAGGGGTCCTAAGATGACTGGTGTTTGAGACCGTGGTTTGACACAGGTTGGGTCTCAAGCACAATGAAGTCAACGGGATAGATGAAATTCCCAACCCAGATAAGGACGTCTGTGATTTCCCCTTCAGGATCTTCACAGATCGGTCAGCTAGCTGAATGGTGATTCAGGTTGGGTTCAGCTCGCCCAACCTAAGTTGCTGGTATACTGAGAGAGGTAGCAAGTTGATACTTGCTCCCAGGTCAAGAAGTGCTCTACTGATTTCAGTCTGTCCTATGGTGCAGGAAATGGTGGGACATTCGGGATCCTTGTATTTCACCAAAATGGGACCAGACAGAATTTCGCTTATATTGGTTGCCAAGAATACTTTCTTAAGCACATTTTTCTTTCTCTTCTTAATACACATATCCTTAAGAAATTTTGCATAAGCTAGGACTTGTTAGATAGCGTCAAGAAGTGGCACATTCAATTTGACCTGGTTGAACATCTCTAGCATTTTCTCCATGTGCATATTCTTATTGTTGTTCCTAAACCTATTAGGAAAGGGTGCTACATGCTTATGAACTTGTTCAACAGCTTTGTCCTCGTCAGATGTGTGAGGAGAATTTTGGAAGGAACTAGCAGGGTGGAGGGTGAAGTAGGATCAGGATGGACTGGATTTTTCTATTGGTAGATCTGGTTGTCTACCTTCTTTCCAGATCTAAGTGTGTGAACAACATTACACTGGTTGATCGATGGATCCTGAATTTCATATGCTTGATTGGAGGTTTTTTGGTTAACTAGCGGCTGACTAGGTAAAGTACCCTTGAGTCTTTCACTTAGGGAGCTAGTTAATTGGCTCATCTGCGTTTCAAATCTCGATATAGCCTGTGAATGGTTGCTCAGTGTTTGTCCCGATTTTGCACAAAAGCGGTTTGGGACTTTATGAAAGCTTCCATGCTCTCTTCCAACTTACTGAATTTCTTTTCCATTGGTGAACTTTGAGAGGAGGAAGATGGAGCTTGACTGGGGAAATTTGGTGGAGGACTGGGATGGTAAAAATTGTTGGAGAAATTAGGCCTAGGAGAATTGTTCTGGGCCCAGGAGAAATTTGGGTGATTCCTCCAACCTGGATTGTATGTTTACGAGTAGGGATTAGGCAACGGCCGTGAGTAAGCCGCGTTTAGGTGTTCCGGTGGAACATGCTGGGTACAGAAAATGGGGCACTCTTCAAAGACATAGTTTGATGCCTGACAGTATGAACAACCCGGATTGTGAATTGGTGGTGGGTTGATTTGTTTGACATTGGCTGGCTCTCTTGTCTCTAGAGCCTCTATTCTCCTCATTAGGGTTGCAATCTTAGCCTCAGTAGCTATGGATGATTCTAGAGATTGAAGCCCACCTCTTGAAGCTATAGAATTTGAATTCCTTGGTTTTTTCGAGGCTGGTTCCCATTCCAGAGTTTTCTTAGCTAAATCCTCAAATAAATCCCAACCCTGGTTCTCATCCTTTTGCAAGAACCCTCCCTGACACATGGTCTCTAAAAGGGTTTTCGTTTGATAATCTAAGCCATCGTAGAGAATCTAGCACTGACGCCATTTCTCCATACCATGATGAGGGCACTGAGTTAGGAGATCTTTGAATCGCTCAAAGTATCTCCAAAATGGTTCGCTCTTTCCTTAACTGCATGATATTTTTCCTAATGAGGGCAGTTTTGTGAATTGGATAAAATTTCTTCAAGAAGGTCTTGATGAAATCATCCCACGTCGTGATAGGATCTATTGCCAAACTGTACAACCATTTCTTCGCTAGGTCCTTTAGGGAAAAAGGGATGAAATGTAACCTAACGGCATCGTCTCCTAGCTGGGGTATACGCATCATGAGGCACACTTCTACAAATTCCCTACCAAAGAAGTATACGTCTTCTGATTCTAAACCATGAAACTTTGGGAGAGTGTTGATGAATTGAGGCTTTAACTCGAAGTTATTTCTGTTTCCTTCAGAAAGTTTTATGCAAGATGGAAGTGAGGTTTTGATCGGGTAAAATCTATCCTAAATGACGCCATCACCGGTTCTAGATGCAAGGGTAAAGAAGTGTTTCTTGTTAATCTAGAAGTTGCAGGATCTCTCACCCACTCTTGCATGCAGCACACCACAAACAACGTAAAAACAAACAAACAATCGAAAAGAATAAAAAAACAAACAAAAGAGAGAGAAACAACCACCAAGCCTTAGTCTAAGGTACCTGGACCTAGACAACTCCTAACTGGTCGATTCTCTAGGGAAGGTTGTTGCAGGAACTCGACTACAAGCTAATCGGTCAGGAAAGGGCAAAGCTCAGGGGGAGGTATCTAGGCATGAGCCAGGGGCCTAATTACGCCAAACCATGGAGCTTTCGAGGCTTTACCTCTCAATCCACTTTCCTTAGACACCGATTTTGCTGGAGTATAGTTCTTGCAATTTTCAACCTCGGCTAATCTCTTAGTGAGTCCGAGATGTCCCTAGGGCCAACTTCTATTGATTTTTAGTTAAGGCTTTGGAAAGTGTGAGTGCACTTAGAGATAGTTTTTGGGCTAAAAAGGGTGATGAAATCCCCACCTTATCTTGTTTATTTGGGTTTTGCCCTTAAAGTCAATTGTGCAAGTGTACAATTTATTCACAATAAGGTAACACTCAAAGCGATAAATCACTCCAAAATGTTGGTCCTATTATATATGAATGCACACGTACCTTTTCTCCAACACTCTTCAATAGAATTTGAAATGAATTAAAATGGACACGTGCTCTAAATGCAAAAGTCTAATCCAAATTTCAATTAAGCAACAAGTGAATTTCTATTGATTTTATTACACTTGTATAGGGTGAAGCATTCAATGGAACTAAAAAAAATTTAGAAAGCAATTTTTAGCAGCTTTCGGCAACCCTGCAAACGAGTTTATTAGTACTTCAATCGGAAAAACTCACTTTTACACGAATTTTTCCGAGGGCAAATGGATCCTCGCGCAATATCCTTGGCCACCTATTTCGCTTCCCATGATCGTGAGCTCCTTGGTACTTCTCCTACACACAAAAATAAAGAACAATCTTTAGTATTGAACAATAAAGTCGTTCCCTCCCCAGCAACGGCGCCAAAATTTGATCGGCAAAAAGCAAGCACGAGAATAAGTAAAAAGGGAGTGGGTCGATGTTGCTGCTTTTGTGATTCTTCCGTAGTAGCGAAGTGGCTATACGGGTCGTATCCACAAGGAGGGAGAGCAATGGAAGCTTGATGCGGCTTCTTTGTTCAAGAAAAGAGAAAGTTCCTTGCTGAAATAAAGAATGTGAAAATGAAAACAAGTTTGTTTCAAGAATAGTTTTTGAATTAGTTTGCTTGTTGTGAAGTGAATTTTTCTTAATGGTAAAAACGCATGGATAACTTTCTACTAATTGCTCCCACTAACCTCTAACTTCTTGATAATATAGCTTCATGATGGATCATAGGCAAGCATCACCCTTGTGCATAGGAACCATTCACGTGAAAATCGAGTGAAGGTTCTTCCTTTAACTTAGCTTTACACTGCAAATACTTGGACATTCCCTTATCAAGATCCAATTGAAGGCGAGAATAGGGAAGACACAAGTGCACTAATGGTATCGGCAAAGTTAAAAGGAAATCTCTAACTTACAACAACAAGTAAAGAAGACAACCCATCGATCATCAAAAACCCATTAAGCATGAAATATTAAAAGGTAAATACTTGAATGTAAGTTAGAGTTAGAACCCTCGTCTTAAGATGCCATAGCTCTCATTTGCACAAGATTTTTTTGATACTATTGACTCATTTGGGTTTATCAATCAAGTGTTAAAGATTAGTGCGTTAGTAGTTAGTTAGTCATGCAAATGAAAAGTTAGTTAAACATGGTAGTAAAAGAAACAACAAAAGAAAAGGAGTAAAGAGGAAGGAGGTTACACTACAACAAGAAAGTAAAAGTAAATGGCAAAGACAAGTAAATGGAAAGAAGAAAGAGAAGTAGTTACTTGTATTAGCTTGTCACCTTTCAAATACAACTTGTACACACTCTCTCTCTTTCACTCTAATGGCTAAAACTAAAACTAGAAGAAGAGAAAACTAAAACAACTACAACTCCTACTAACAAAGCAATAATACAACTCTAAACTCTGGATATCTTCTTTCTTCAGACCCTAAGGGGGTATTTATAGACACCAGGGGAAGGGGGCCAGGGGGTGACCGTGGCCCGAAGCGCAGGCGCGTGCGCGCCCAAAGGGCAGCGGAAATACGGCCTGGGCCGTGTTTCTGTGGCCCTGCCAAGGCGGCGCGCGCCTGGCTTCGGGCAGCGCGTCGCCCAGTCTGTCTTCTGTCGCCTGGATCTCTTGGATTCGGGATTTGATGCCATGGGCTGACAAAATCTACACTCTAAAGTCAATGGCTAATTGGTAGGCTTTTAATCATCCATTAAAGGGTGATTTAGGTCTTCTTCTTCATTTGCACACTATGGACCTAAGATCAAGCAAACAAAGCTTTATTAGCAGAATTTTACATCAAATAACTATGCGGATGTGATAAAAATTATGTAGAATTAGAGATTAATCAGGCTCGCAGCAGGCGGCGCCGCGCGCGGTGCTTTAGGATTGCCGTGGATCCACGCGTCGTGATTTAATGCGCGGCTCCGTACAGGTACCCTGGTGCCCCCTTTCGTCTATATATACCCTGTGATTTCTAGAGGAGAAAGGAAGGAGAAGTTTTGAGAAGTTTTTAGGATAGTTTTTAGGGTTTTCTTTCCATGTTATAGCTTTTAGGGTAGTTTAGGTTAGTTCTTCTTCTTCTCCTCTTTGTATTTTTCATCTCTTGTAGATCTTGTAATAGGAAAGAGAGTAGTATATGGATAGAAAGCAAGAGTGCTTATAATGAAAGGTGATAATCTATGAAAGGTTCTCTCTTTATCTCTCCTTGTTTTCTTCTCTCTAACTCATTTTACATGTTTAGCTAATTTTCTTCTCATGGCAAGTAACTACAAACCACTAACTTGCTAACTTCTTACTTGATGATCTACATGAATCTAATAGCCTCTACTTGGCCTTGTTCTTATAAGACATTGATGGCTCATGATGATGGATTCTAATTTTCTAATATTCTAACTCTCTAACAAGCTAACATTACTTTATTAGTTTTGATGGTTTAAGTGTAGCTTGCACTTTTTTGTTGAGTTTAGATGTGATAAGTTATCTTATGGGTCATGCTTTGAAATACTCTTAAACCAAGGACTAGTGATGGTCAAGGATACATGTGAGACAACTATCACTAAGAGGTTAGCATGTTAGTGGAGCTACTAGCAGTTAGTAGCCATGAGTTTTCTTTCCTTTTTACTTTATTTTAGAAATAATTTCAAATCCCACAAATATCTTATCTTCTATGTTCCCACTTTTTCATGTTTTACTTTTGTTTTCTTTTATTTTTGATTCTTTAAAACATTGAAGAAACTTTAACACACATGTGAACATATCGGTAAAGCTTTTATTGCTTCCTATCCCTGTGAATTCGACCAGTTTAGCCTCTATGCTATAACAGAAGTATCGAGGAAGCCAAAGTGCACACTTTTAACTCGTGATTTCAAAACATACACTTTTCATGTACAATTTTCTCCCGATCAAATTACACCAAGATTGGAGAAATTGATGGAGGAGACAGTATCTGTATTTTGGGTGGATCTAGGATACAGGTTGTACAGTCAGATAGAGTTTCACTGCAGAATTCTCGGGGATGACTGACATCCCATACTGTTACTGTAATGCCCCGATCCCGCGAGTACGGAGATGTTACTGTGACGTATATACGCAGGTCAAAAATACCCTCACGTATATACGCTAAGCATCAGTACAACAAGAATTAGAGCACGGAAGCACGTGGTGCATTATACATTCCAACAAAGGCGTACAATTATAAAGTTATCACAGGATGTGACACAATATTATAAGAATATTACATCACTAATAGGCGCAATTGCGAGAATACAAGGAGATATACAAGTATGAACTGTACAAAAGATGCTCACGAGTTTACAGAAGGAAAACTCAAGAGACACGTAGGGGGCCTAGAAGGATAGGGCTTGGAACGGTCTGCCGATGATCCACACTACCGCTGCGCTACTCTGATCAGCAATAGGAAGAATCCACAAGCTCCAATCTCTGAAACCTAGACACGAGGACCTAGGGGAGTCAGAACTCCCTAGCGAGTAGTAATGCGGATGCCAAATGGTGTACATAGATAAGCACACATGTATCGATAAATTCGAATCATAAACATGCATTGAAAATTGTGTCATGAGCACAGGCATACAGGAGCAAGTAGATATATAGTAAGTGATATCAAGCAGGAAAAACTAATGGTATAATAAGATAAGGGCAGAAAACCAGTGGATAGAACACAAATAGCAAAGCAGGATGTAAGCAGCTATAATATAATAATGGCCATAAACCGAAAATCCGATGTAAAACCCGATGAAAGCATACTCGGCAAAGCATACAACGGATACATAGTTGGCATCTTTTATTATTATTATTACTCATCCTACCCAGATGTCTAAATATGTGGACTAATGTCCAACACACATATATCCACATCTGAGTAAAGTAAGGTTGTTATTGGAAACCAATGGGGGTATCAACGAAATATTTATAGTGGGTCCCATACATACCGGGCACGACCCAGGATTGTTCTGTTGCTGGAGGACGGAACCTGCCGCGAGGCGTTCAGGAGGGTCTTATAGGATGCCCTTTCAAGATGGTACCAAGTAGGAGGGAGCCAGCGCTCCCCTCGGTCACCTGCAGGCCCACAGGTCGAACCGGAAGTTATAGTTGCACAACATACCTAATACCACTGTAAACACGAACATGTATTGATATCTGCAAGTTTCTCTTGACCCGATATAAGTTGTCCCATTTTATGGTTTATTAGATAATTATCAGATTTCGGGAGTGAGCATGAACAAGCCAGGAATATCAGGAATACAGGTATATCAGGAGTACGGTTTGTACTGAAATATATCAAGATGTAAGCAAGATTTCAGGTCATCATTCCCATTATCGTGATAATTATAAGAGTCAAGTATATCAGCTAGATGTTAAGTGATAGCATGACAGGTGGGTGATATCAGTTAGGTGACAAGTGGCAGCATGGTATATGTAAGCACGTCAAGCGAAAGCATGTCAGATATAGGAAAATAGTACTGATATATAAGATCGGTACGAATACCTAAAAACCATGCAGTTTCAGGAAAAATAGTATAAGTAAGATTTCAGACTTTTCATAACTATTAATAGAGTAATTAATAGACTGGTAAGTAGGTAATTAGCGAGCATGCAAAATCTAAGCGGAGCTAAGCAAGCTGGAGGTATGGACATCATGCAGTGTTTAACACTAGAACGCCCGACGGAGCTACTAGAATGACTCGGCTTAGAAGGCGAGTCTAAAATCCAGCAGAGTTCCTCTTAAGCGAATCTAGTG
Source organism: Agave tequilana (assembly GCA_038442645.1). NCBI lineage: Eukaryota > Viridiplantae > Streptophyta > Magnoliopsida > Asparagales > Asparagaceae > Agave > Agave tequilana. The sequence continues at coordinate 4,222 of JAVJIF010002373.1, read as the reverse complement.
GTAAAGCACTAAGTGCTAAGCATGCCTACCAGGCGGAGCTGAGAGACCTGATGGTCTAAGCGCACTTCTTTTTCGAGGTAGTGGGCGAGAGCTCGGAGGCTAAAGTATGCTCGGGATCTAAGCGCACTCTCGGTAGGTACCACAAAACCCATAAGGGTGCAAGCTTAGAACCATTGTGTAGCCAGCCCGGGAGTGAGCAGAAACCTAGAGTCGGTACGAGAGCACCTGCAATGTTAGTACCACACGAGCATACATATAAGCATGATAATATCTGGATTACCATGGAGTGGAGAAGCCCGGACGCTGATAAGGACTGGAGGCAGAGTAGAGAGCCCAGAGGCTAACGACCACGAAGGGTCAGCCACGCATGATATAAGGCAGTAGAGAGAGTACATCACAGGCATGATATATATATATATATATGCAAGAAGTAAACAATCCTAGTACAAGAATTCGTCACAGGCATATACATGTACAATCATGGACACTCAGCCATATACAAATACAGGGATACCACCAATACAAAACATATTCAAATATGAATTAAATACACATCGACCAGACGAAGCGGGAAAACCCAAATCAAAGCGAGGACACTCACCTAAATCTTCAGAAAAGTCGAAAACTTTAAAATCCTAAGAACTCACGCATGCGCTATAAAATATAATAATATATATATAATTTTTTTAGAGAGAGAAAGAGAAGAGGAGACAGAGAAGAGAGAGAATAGTGAGAGATAGGGGAGAAGGAAATCTAGAAAGAGAAAGAGGAAAAGCTAGAGAGAAAGACTAGAGAAAGAGAGAATTAGAGAGAAAGATTAGAGAGAAAGACAGAGTTAGAGAGAGAAAGACTAGAGATAGAAGAAGGAGGAGGGCTAGAGAGAAAAGAGGAGAGAGAGGAGAGAGAAAGAAATGAAGAGAGAAAGAAAGAGACAGTTTTGGAGAGAGAGATTGAAGAGAGAGGACCAGTAGAGAGAGAGGAATAGTGAGAGAGAGAACTGGAGAGAGAGACGACTAGAGAGAGATGAGAGAGAGAGATGAGAGAGAGTTGCCCCCTCTTAGTACATGCCCCCAAAGGGAGGCCCATGGCCTAGCCAGCGGCCAGGCCGCACTAGGTAGCGGTGCCAGGGCAGCGTCGGCCACCGGCGGGCAGCGGTAGCCGACCGACGGGCAAGGGTGGCCGCCGCCACCCCAAAAGAGAAAGAGAGAGGAGAAGGGAGAAGGGGTGGAGTAAATGGTGGAGATGATGATTTTGGTGGTGATTTTGGGTGGTGGTGGAGAAATTAAAGGAGGTGGGAGGAGGAGGTGTAGGGTGTTGTGAGGGTGGAGTAGGAGTAGAGAAGATAGTGATGGTTGATTTGAAGAAGAAGGTGGAGATGGTGGTGGTTTTGAGGAGGAAGAAGATGGAGGTGGAGGTTGTTGATGTTGTTGTTGGTATTGGTGATAGGAGGAGGTGGCCGGAATTGGGAGGGGGTCTTCACCGGCTACGGTGGCCGGAGGCGTCGGAGTGGGGCTCGGGCTTGGGCGTTGGCCAAAATGAAGAAGAAGAAGAAGAAGAAGAAGAAAAGGAGAAGAAGAAGAGAAAGAAAGAAAAGTTAGGAAAAATAAAAGAAAAAGAAAAGACAAAGAAAAAAGAGAGAATGATGGGGGAGATGGGAGGGGGATGTGACTGGCCCCATGTAGGTGTGGGTCGGTCGGTGGATTCGGTGGAAAGAAAAAAGAAAAAAGAAAGAAGAAAGAAAGAAAATAATAGATACCTAAAATAATATTAAAATAATGTCGGAAAATATCGACTGCTCCAGAAAAATCAACAAAGATACCTAAAATAGAAATCATAATCTTGAGGAATAATACAAAATTGATTTTTAGAAATAAAATCTCATTTTCAAAATAAAAATCCTGGAATCTACCGGCGATACCGTGGACACCAGAACCAATCAAACTTGATAAATTCTAAAAAAATCTCTAAAAATGTATTAAGCTACAAAATGTGATTCTAAGAAATAAAGTGAAACCAAATTCTAGAAATTCAACTCCAATTGTAAACTAAAAATTCTGGAATCAACCAGCAATACTGGTCGACACCAAATCCGGTGGAATTTTGATAAATTTAGAAAAATCTCAGAAAAAGTATTTAGATAGAGAATGTGATTTTAATAAATAATGTAAAAGTCGTTTCTAGAAATTCAATTCCATTTGTAAATTAAAAAAAAATCTGAGAATCGGTCAGCGGCACTAGTCGTCACCGATTTTGAAGATTTGTAATTTAATTTAGAAAATTCAAGAAAATCCTAAAAATCTAAAATATTAGAAAATAATGTTTGAAACTAAAATCGATCAAATCTGACTACCGAAAAGATCAAATCGAGTAATACGCTAGGATCGGTTCCCTGGTTCAGACTAGGGCTGACTCTGAGTTCACGAATCCATATCCAAGGCAAAACGATCGCATAAATATTCATGAAATAAAAACAATAACGGGAAGTAAATTGAAAATTATGATCAAAAAATCAGAATACGCGACTAAGTATGTATTCCGGGAGCGGAGTGTTACAATTACTGTTTTATTGTTACTATAGTACCTGGCAATAAGGCCTAGTTCAGCGCTAGAAATCTGGGCCGTGGTCCTAGGTATATACTAACCCACTTAAAGCATGGATAATGTCTCCAACTGATCAGTTTCAGTAACTTAGGACCCTGATTGACACGTATAGTAGGCGTAGTATGGGATGCGTCTATTACAGTGGCAATTGTGTTCGTTGACATAATAAATAATAATATATTGTGACTGATTGTATTCACCCGATGCATATATACTTTGCTGGATATCATATTGTACACTAGATTCTAATACTGACTGACTCTATCCACCTGATATATAGACTATGATAGACACCTGATTTGGACATCTGATTCTTTTACTGACTGCCCTTATTACTGTCCATATATGTTTGCATATTATTTTAATTTTGTTCCAATTTATAGTCTCATTCATATGCTCACACATATATGCACGTGCACTTTTCTTTTCTATTTTACATACTCATTGGATCGCTTTCTGATGACCCTGGATTTGCATGTCTAGATTGGATGTTTTATTTCATTGATCAAGTGTTGATGAGCTCGTTCGGATGTTTTATTTCATTGATCAAGTGTTGATGAGCTCGTTCGCTTCGCGAATAGCCTGGAGTTACCCTTGGATCGATCACCAAAATTCCTGCTTTCTTCTATTTTGTTGATTCCTTATCAATCTTAGTTATCATCCTATTCCATTTTATGTTCATTGTTATCATGTGTAGATATTATATGTATTCTTGCAGTGATATTGATTTATCATAGTGACTATATAGCTTTTTCAGGTTACTTTAGGCTTAGCGTGTATACGTATGGTATTCTCCTTGTGTATATGTATTGCTGACTCTCGTCACGGCTCTATTTCCACGTATTATGAGAAGCGGAGCATGACAGAGTTTCTTTGGTATCAGAGCCAGTTTTTTACTTGTGATTTTTCTCTTTTCACAAGAACGACCTAGTTCTTACTGGTAACTTGAAACATGCTATACTGACACTGCATTATACATATACTATCCATATAATGATATTGACTCCACTTGAAAATTTGATTGTCCTCCCTTTGGACATCCATTTCTTTGATCTTTTTTAATCTCTAATTATATCTCTCCTTCTAAAGTAATCTGGATTCCATCTTGATTCTTATTCTATTTTCAGATTCTATTTTCTTTTTTTATCTCTTAGTTTGATCACTCCATGTTGAAGCCGGTAGCGGAGATCAGTGCACGCAGCGGAGTATGGTGGATCCATGATATACTGAGAAGCGATGTGGAAGCTTGTTCGTCTTCTCCATTATTTTGATTTTTTTACCACTCCCTGCTTTATCAAAGTTTCGGGGATGAAAGTTTTTGTAAGGTGAGTAGAATATAATATCCCCTAACTAATAATACTGTATTTCAATTTTTATTTTATTTAGATTTACTTATTATTATTGATTAATCTATTTTGTGTATAAGTATAATACATGTGTGTATATATATATATATAATAGATATATGTTCATGATTTGTATCTATACAGATATGAGTGTATTTGCAAATATATATATTATATATTATATATTATTATTAATTAAATTGGTTTATAACTAATCTTTTTAACTATTTCTTACATATATAATTTAAAGTTATTGTAATACTTTTGTTCTAAAA